>JAYRBW010081860.1:0-23397 GCA_036023295.1 Invenusta paracnida | reverse complement strand
CGTCTTGATCTCCCGTCCCATTTTTTTCTTATTCGTCTTGATCTCCCGTCCAATTGTTTTCTTGTTCGTCTTGATCTTCCGTCCCATTTTTTTCTTATTCGTCTTGATCTCCCGTCCAATTGTTTTCTTGTTCGTCTTGATCTCCCGTCCCATTTTTTTCTTATTCGTCTTGATCTCCCGTCCAATTGTTTTCTTGTTCGTCTTGATCTCCTGTCCAATTGTTTTCTTGTTCGTTTTGATCTCCCGTCCAATTGTTTTCTTGTTCGTCTTGATCTCCCGTCCAATTTTTGTCTTGTTCTTCACCATCAGTCATATCATTCACATTTTTGCAGTAGAAAACTTGGTCCTGTATCATTATCTTTGATGGTTTGTTGTTTCAAGAAACTTTCAAATATTATTTCTTTCTTTGAATCTGTCCATAATTTCTGTCTGGTTCTGTTATACTCTTTCTTTTCTTCACTGGACATTTATTTTATAGGTTTTGTCTTTGGCTGCTTTATCTGACTGCTTTTTGACTTAGGTACTTCTGAATTTTTAAACCCGAATTCTACAGGCTTCTCTACGTTTTTCTATGATTTCTTGGCTACTGTATTTTTCTAGAGCTCTGGCTTTTCGTTTAAGGGAGGTATTTTCAATCTTTATAGCTTCATATTTGTCAGGATCGTCTTCTTTTATATATGGTATTACAATGAAGAGAATTTCTCGTCTGTCGCGTCACACACAATATTTTGGAAGTTGTTTCTACTTTTATTTTGTCTCGTCTTTTGCAATTTCTAAAATTGAAAGTATAGTACGTAAGCCAGTAAATAAATAACGCATGAAACCATGTAATACTGCATAAATTAATACCTGTTGTAAAAATAACACTTAAACATTAGCAACGAAGTTAGCAGCGACACTGTTACAATTTTGTCACAATTTGTAACGTCATGTTCATCTACTAAACGTTTCAATACTATCAATTTGAATACTAAGAAAAACAATAATAAGTGAAGAAAAATGGTATACCGTAATATATACATAATATAATCTAGCTATACATATAGATAATTAACAAAACCTTAGTAACATACAATATATACTTGTTATAGGTAATGATTATTTTTAGAAATATAGAGGTATTATTAATCTTATATATTGGTATTATTATTCGTACCAATTACTACACATTCCAAACGCACTCTAATAAAGAAATTCAAAGTATTATGTGAAACTAATTAATTATATAACCAGATACATTTATTTTAACTAGTGTCACAATATGTAACGTCATGTTCAAATAGGAATATTTTATAGAAATCCAAATAATATTACAAAATGTTACTATGTAAACATTGTACATATACATATGACTTTGTATGCTTCATATTAAGTTTTGAATATATACTGAGTAAACATAGCATTTCGTCATTTCGTGTATCAATTTTTAAAATAGTGCACGTGACGTTACATTATTGCGACAAATGTGACTCCTTCATATATTATATTTATTTTAAATAAATATAATTATTTTCTATTTTCATAGAACACATTACATATTTTATAACTCCATAGTCTATAAAAATAAGTGTCTCTCATTTGATTATTCGTAATTATCTTTCAATAGCATCACAATGGACATGACGTTGCATAGAGTAACACTATGGAAATATATTTGATGTTTAAAAACAGCCATCATTTTTATACAATTTAACCAAATTAAATAAAATTAACTTATGTTACGCTCCGTTGTGTTCACTACACATATAATATAATATCCTATTAATTATGTTCGGAATTATAAACACAAAATTTAAGTCGATTACTTTCTTTGTTTAAAAACCAACATGTAATATTGTGACATGGTACATACATATATAGTAAACGCATGTATACGCACACACAAATAAATGAAATTGATTTTGGAAATTACAATGTCAACATATAGTAGCATTGTCCATTTTTAATAGCATAGTAACACAGTAAGTTGTTTTTAAGTGGATTTTAAATACATATGCACGTGATGTTACCATTTTTGTGACTGCGTCCGAATTATGATTTTTACCCATATTTAATACCTATATGTAATTTGTGAATATATTTGTGAAAGTATTTTCATGAAATTACTGTAAATATGTACGTTTCTTAAAATTGTCCGTTAATTGACGCGATTATAGTCATATTCGTGCCTAATAAACGCACTTACCAGTTAAACACAAACGAAGCGCCCGTATTACATCATTCCATTCACTATAATGTAAGGGAAATAATCTGGAATGCGTCTGGTGTTCAATCGGAGACTGCATATATTTCAATATTTTCAAAAAATATATCTTTGCTGCAATAAACACATTATCAGACACTGCGCAATATATTATTAAAATTAAATAAAAGTAGTCGTATTTAAATTACAATCCATTACTAATAAAATCTCAATAGAATGTTCCATGTATCAAATGGGCCATATATCATTAAAGTATTCCAAATAAAGAAATAAAATTATTAACCTTTTTTTACCCCAGTTTATATAGTATAAAATGGTAAGCGGAATAAGTATACATACCCTTAGTTATTTTATTAACATTTTACTTAGTTTATTGTTTATTTACTGTTTAGTTCATTTTTTATTTCATAATTTTGTGTTCATGTTATAGAAAGTACAACTTGCTTAAATAATACATGAGAGAAAATCTTTGTAATATTTAGAGTTTAATTTCCACGTTTTGTTAACTGTCTAATGCAATAAAAAATTAAAATGCCTTGTATTTTAATGCATTATACTTCATATCTGATTAACATAAATAGTGATTTATTTTGAAAATAATTAATAACATTATATTACTATTATTATATGTAACACCAAATATAAGCTGTGTTATTTGCGCCAAAAATTGACTTGTATAACAAGTTAATAAATAATATTTTTTAAATATTTTAAAGTAGATTTTTGTTGTTAAATTTAAAAATTTATAATATTTATTGCATTTAATTTTAACATTAGTTGTATAATTTAATTAATATAAAAGATAACAAAGAGATAATTTTGTCTATATTACACAGTAACAAAGTATTATGTTTCAGATTAACCGAAACAAGGGTAATATAGAAGTATTGGTATCATAGCGGCCGATGTTAACTTAAAAGATAGAATCAACATTTTATGATACAATTAAATATGGAATTTATGCTATTTTAATATTATTATTTTATGAGTCTTTTATATTAAGATAGTCTTTTTGTTATTCTTAGTTGGTGCACTTGCTATTGACGCTCACCCATTATCCTGGACAGACTTAGAGAAGCTTTTAATGAGCAAGGACAAACCACCTATTATAAATGGAATGTGGCAACCAAATATTTGTACAGCTCGGGAAAAGGTGGCGATTATAATTCCGTATAGGAATCGGGAGAATCATCTCAAGGTTTTAATTAAACATTTGCATCCCATGTTCCAGAGGCAACAGCTTGATTATGGTATTTTCGTTATAGACCAGGTGATTTGATTATTAAAATAGTCTGTTGTTTTATATATTTTTAATTATCAGTGTTTGTTAATGTCTAGTGAGGTCTCTCAACTAGGTACCAATTTGTTTATATTTGTCATATTTATGGTATCACACTATAATGTAATTATACTAACGTTAATATTATTTGGTATTATCACTTTTTTCGTCTGTAATAATTTCTTTCTATAATTAGTCTAGTTTTTTTAATATTTCTATTCGTGGTATATATGTTAGTAGTTTTATATTTTAAAATGTTTGCTTTAAAGGTATCCTTTAAAATATATTTTTTTTGTATTGTAGTATACATATAAATATATTATTTTATATAAAACACATAATATTCAATAAAATAAATTATGACTCATTGGTGAGGTGCATTACCTACTCTTATTCAAAAAGTTTGTGAACGTCTTTTAATGTCTACTGTCGTTTAGTTTACTGAGGTTCACACAAAAATCTGGATTTAATATCTAGGCATCTGTAATACGAAATTATAACACACGAATATATGTTATATATTAATATGTATAATATCATTTTATATATTGTGGTTTAGAACTTGCCACGAAGAGACTTGCAGATAGAGAACACTATTTGTTTGACATAATCGATTATATGTGTAACCTAGGTCATTATATAGTTCATCGCATTTAATTACTTCCGTTGGTTCTGTTCAACACATACCTGTATATACTATGTATTGTTCGTTTACGGGTTACCAATTTCTGTTAGTTTACAATTCGTGTGTAATGCCTGAATACATTTATATGTGTGCATATTTATATTGTAGACCTATGTTTAATTTTTTTTTACGTTTTATTATTTTCGATATGTGTTATTGTTGATATCTATTATACTACTCGGCCTCACATGTAAGATTAGGGCCAAACGAGTAATTGATATCTATTAAAGCGGCACTATCGAAATATGCATAGTATAGATATTCACACACACACATACATGTATATATATATATATAATTGTAAAATGTGTTTTAAAATTATTTATGTATTTTCTTTTTCAGATTGACGAATCACGCTTTAATCGTGCATTACTTTTTAATATTGGATTTTTGGAAGCTTTGAAAATTGACAATTTTACTTGTTTTGTATTCCACGACGTTGATCTTTTACCGGAAGATGACAATAACCTTTATCGTTGTGGAGATAATCCTAAACACTTATCTGCAGCTATTGACAAATTTAACTATAGGTAATATAGGTGTTAACAATTTTTTTACTGTTATTCTTTTGGTGATGACGAGTAATTGATGCATAGTAAGCTATTAACTTTTATTAATTAATTATTTTATATATATATCTGTACTAGATTATTTGATTTAGAGAAATCGTTTTTTTGTTTAACTATTCGTTTTACTAATATTGGACAAAATAAGTATTACTAATGTACTTCTTTTACAAAAATATATACTTCGTGCGTATTTTTAGCTACTATTTTAAAATATCTTGATTTGAGTAATATATATTTTTAATTATTAATAAATAATTTAATCTGAATTAATTAATTATCAAATTTTACTGAATTGAAAAAAATATGTTAACATCACAATTAAATTTTTATATTATTGTGATTCCGTTACTTGTATTATTATTGAACTTTATAGTAGAATGAGAATAAAAAGATTAGTTGCAATAGCATGCATATAGAAATAGATCAATAACAACTAGAAGTGAAATTTTGTTTAAATCGTGGCACCAATTAGGATTCTTATTTGGGGCAAAAAGGCCTCTTTTTAACATTTGATAGATAAGTAAAAAAATATCTTAAAACTCGCGATAGCTCGGTTATTTTGGGCAGTTATTGAAAAACAGCTTTCACTGCTAGAATCTGCAGAAAATGTTACGGGTAAAGTTTCGACAATGTCCCCATAAGATATGCTTGGATCAGGTAGTATTTCTGATTTGAAAATTTTTCTTATATCACCTCTATTTGAGCGCTGTTTCGAAGCAATCGATACTCCTGCATTGGGTTTACAATGTCAATAAGAATGCGGCGTTGTACAACACAACAGTTTATGCTATGATTGAAATCGTTTGGTGCCACGTGTCTTCATTACGGAGATGGATAATTTCGCTTCTAGTTGTTATTGATCCATTTCCATGGGTATTGCACCATCCTTGTATATTGAACATTTTAATTTTATTGAAATATTAAAGTTTATTGAAATTAATTTTTATTTATCAGCATATTTGATATGAAAACTCTAGAAAATCTCTATGTAACTTTAAATATTTACAATTTTCATTTCACTATATAGCTGTACTGCCGTTGACAGTGTTTTAGACAGTAATCAGAATATTAAAAATGTTGTAATTTACTATAAGGGGTATTACTAAATTATAAAAATATTTTAAATGTTACAATATTTAATACTTTGTCAAAATGTCCGGTGACTTTAAATTTTTTTATGCAATAGATTAAAAAATAGACACCAAATGCCAGTTTATTCTTTACTGCTATTATATGCTTGTAAAAAATTTGATTAGATAAATTTATCGACGTTAATGAAACTAAAATGATTTATATTGAGAATCAAAAGAGCTTAAATCCAAGTTTAAATATTGGTTTATTTTATACTCTTGAATTAAAAGCATATAAGCCAACCCATTGAATGTACATTTTATGTTTATATAAGAATGTTATTTTTGAATCATATGATAGCAGAAAACATTATTCTAAGGATAATTAAATTTAACTATATCACTATAAAGAATATTATGTAAAATATTAACTTTTTGTTTCAAAATACACAGTGTATAATTTCATATTTCTGGTAGTTCTTTTACATCGTGTATAACTGTTAAATGAATCCCTGTGTTATTTTTCAAATGTAATGAATTGATTCTACGCATCTATACCTTAGTTAAATAGCATAGCAAAATGTCTTTAACTCAAACACAATAGTAACTGTTCTTCACATTTTATATTTATGGTGTACTGCGGATTCCAAACTAGGAAATAGTGTGTACTTTAATAAGTATAGAATATTCGCAGTTACGGTTGGAATTTCAGGTATAGTAGTAGTATTTTGCAACTTTAATTGTGCGTCTTGTTACGTTAGCTGCTAATAATTATGGCTCGTACCAAGATTATATAATAAATGACCAGGTGGGTATCTTCTTATGTCAAGGGCTGATTGAAGTAACACTTTAAATGAAAACGTTTAGTAGTGTATAATACAGACTCCTTGACTATTGCTTAGATTTCATAGTGTGTATTTTCTACATTCTCTTTAAGTCTTTTGGTCTATTTTTGCTATATTAAAAGTTAAATATTTTCTTTAAAAAAATTACATACTATAATAGTAGTATAATTATATGTCTTCAAAATATTATTTCGGGAGTAAATTAATTTGAAGTTCCACAAAATAATTACTTTAATATTATTGAAAACAAAGCTCTCATATTTTAATTATCTTAAGATTACCATACAATGGACTGTTCGGTGGTGCGTCTGCATTATCGAAATCTCAATTTGAAAAAATCAATGGATTTTCAAATCTTTACTTTGGATGGGGTGGTGAAGATGATGACATCTCAGGAAGAATAAGACATCTTGGTTATGCCATTTCACGATATCCAATGTCGATTGCACGGTACAAAATGCTTCGTCATTCGAAAGACAAAGGAAATAATATTAACCCTATACGGTGAGTTTTAACAAATTATAGATACTTACAAATGAGTAGCATATGCTTATAATTTAGAAAACTTTCTAATTCATATTCTTTAACAGTTTAATGAAATTTATAAGTATAAAAATTAAAATATACTATAACATGATAATTATTCGTAGATAGATATAATATATTGACGTTAAAAGAAATCGACATATTGTAGTACATACTTACTTAAATCATTGGTGCCTGCCTAATCACATCTATATAATATAAAATCGGTCTAATAAAAATACATACTGATAACGCAGGGCAAACTGAGCAGGTATGATAAAGAATCAAACCAAAAAATAATTTACCGAGAACGCAACTGGCATGAAACCGAAAATAATAAATTAAAAATATAAGACTAATGTTTCATTGGCTTGTATTTATAGGTTTATGTTTTAGTATAATTCAATACCAATCACCATTCTGCAGATTTTGGGAAAGTAAATACCATGCATTCAGTGTCTTAATATAGAAAACAGATATACTTAAAGTGCTAATTATTTATTTATAAAAGATGATAATAATATCAAAATGTGACAGTCATTCTTTTGTATTAGATAACATTGTTGCTAATGATAAATAAAATAAATTAGTGTTACACGTATAATATGAAATTCCAAACACCACAAAACTCTTATTGTTTACATGTTTTAAATTAAATGCAACTTTTTTAAATTAAGGTTTGTTTTTAATAAAGTTAACTTATTGATATTAAAGCTAGCTCTTTTTAATTCGAAGTTCACTTTTAAAAATTAAAGTTCACTTCTTTTAAATTGAAGTTAAAATAGTGTAGATACTATGCATAGACAGTCATACCTTATAGTTTTTGTTTCTACTCTGAATTTATCCCTCTCCTTCTATAGCCATAGGTGTACAGTATGTTGATATTGTATGGCCTCGGTATATAGGTTACTTCCACATTACAGCTGTAACTAACAATGAGCACTTTTATTGTGTAAACTAAAATATATCGTATGAAACACATTTTCTTCGTAATTACTAAATATAGTTTTTTAAATAATATATTAATTAATAGTATTTACATCTTAAATGCAGTTTAAGCTATATACATAATATATACATTATTAATTATGTACTGCTGCTATTTATTTCAGTTTTAAATTGTTAAAGTCTACCATAAAACGTATGCCGATTGATGGCCTTAATTCTATTGCATACACTGTAACTTCAAAAGGTGCTTGGGGCAATGGATTAGTTTACCGTTTTCAAGTTACAGTTCCAGAAAAAGAAATTCTAGCAAAATGGGTGAGTATTACCTATATTCATTTAAAATTTATAAAATAAATTTATTAACAGCTTCCTGCCACAAGATTCAGGTATGTATTTATTGATGCTTTTAGTGTTAAAATCAACTAACTTATTTAATCTCACAGTAATATTTATGTGTTGTAGCAAATTCTTTTTCGTTACAACCTTGTTTCATAATTTTGTATTATCCGGAAAATAACATTACCTTTTTACAAAAACATTGTTCATTAAAATAACCGAAAAAAATAGTTTCCAGCAATATTAATAAAAAGAAAGTATTTAATTGTTTTAATTTATGTCTAATAAGTTTATATATATCTTTATACAAAATAAGCTTAATTCATATTGATACCGACAAATAAATACTGCACATTTATGTATTTTTATAATACACTGAATTGTTTTTATTAGTTTACTAATATTGATTATTAATATAACAATTTTTTTTTCTCTTCAGAAAATACGTTGATATATTTAATTGTTCTCAAACTTTCAAAGTAAATTTATATTTACTTGCATAAACATATTTTATGTGAAATATTTTTGACATCAGAAAAATTATGTAATATTGACTTGTACTAGTATAATCTTGTTTATAAAAATATTTCGTCAATCCATTTCAAAATAATCCATAATCTAGAACAATTTTCCACAACAACAAAATTCTGGGAAAGGCACACACATTTTTATGTAATTTTAATTCAATCACATAAAAATGAAAATTACGATATACTGTTTTTTTTAGTATATCACTATTGTAAACAATATACACATATGAGGATATTTTCTATTATCTAATTCCGTGTTATATTTAATCTAAGCCAAGGAATAATAGTTTTATCTGTACTTATTCACGAAAAAGTTGTCATACTTATGGATCTGTCAGTTGTCAGCTTATCCATATTTGTATTAATGATAACGTAAAGACTTATATATGATAACAATTGAATTACCTGCCTCTAATTAGCTATATATGTATTTCATAAAGCCAAGTGATTTGTTGATGTTTAAATGTATGATTTATTACCTATGTATCTACTTATCTTGTAACTTACTTATTTTCATGACTACTTTATTAATGTATCAATATTTTCCCAGATTTCCACATTTATCTACACTGTTATTGATAATACGTGCTTTTATTAAATCTGTAAATTGCTCTTTGTTCTATAGATTTATGCGATATGCATATCTATTGTAGATGTACATAATACACACACCTATTTATATGTTTACTATTTGTTTAGGTAGGTACTATACCATATTCTTTTCTGTGTATATGTTTATATCGTATACTCATATCTATTTGTTATGCGCTATACAAAATTGCCATATTTATTCTAAAATTAGAATAATATATTATTTGGAAATGCTAATTTCTGTCATACATATTTTTTAGCAACAACGAGTCTACTGAGGTATAAGCATTTTTGTTTATACATATGTTCGACAAAATTTTTGTTTATACATATGTTAACATTTGCAATTATTCTACTTTTAACATGAAAGTAGAATACCGCATAACATTACCATCGAATACTATTTTGTATACAATTCTTTCTTTCAATTATGTTTTGTGAAATCATTAACCTAAAACATGTATATACAAAAAAAGCTTTTTTATAAAGCCGACCAACTCTACTCTTCACATTTTATATTTTAGTTTTTTCTAAATTAACAGTATTATGCTAAATCGTTTGACAATTTAATGAATTGTCTTACCTTAATCTTTTCTGTATTCAGCAAGCAGTCTTCTGCCGTTTACATATTTTTATTGATAATCAATATAATAAACTTCATTTTAGCTTATACTTGATCATTTTTTAATGAATACAAACACTTAAACAAACTAGAAGCAACTATGTATATTACAATTAGTAAACTTGTAATGTATAAGTCAAAATGTTATTATTTCATTCTTGTTTGAGGAGGCAAAAAATAGTATTCCATAACTCATGGTCACTTTGAAAAAATGAGGTGTTCTTTAATTTGCTTTGATTACTGTACTTTAGAAGTTTAATGAATTATTGTCCTTTCTGTTATGTATACATTTTTATAAATTGTAAATACAATCCTTATATAAACAATTGTGAAAAAATCTAGTGAACCTTGATCTGCTGGCGAATATGTGTGTATATATGTGTGTATATATGAACCTAAATAGTCAATAACACTAATACCTTTAGCTTTTCATCTTTATAGTCAAATATATTCTTAGACTATAAATCGATGTTGATTTTTGCATATAAATGTTCACTTCAACTATAATTGTGTTTTTGATATTATTTACTGTACAATTAAATTATACGAACTAGGATAATGGGATTATTTTGTAGTCAAAATGCTTAATCATTTGGATTTCTTTTGTCCGTGATTAAGCAGGATTTAGTTTTTTCTAAAATTTGACATCACTTTCCTTTGAAGGTGAGCGCAATTTAAAAAGTGTTTATTTTTATAGTATATCCTATCTTAATTCCTACCTATTTGCTTTTACTAATTTATAAAGCCTTATAAACTATTTGAATAAATATGCTTATTTTATAGTATTAGAAAAATTAATATTATTTCCAAAAACTCTTATTTGTTCTTTTGTATTGCAACAATATCCGAAGACAAGTGCCACCACTGGCATCCATGGTTTATGACTAGTTCAAAAATTTATGTTATTTGTACTTAAAATGTGTATGAATATTTTTCCTCTTATTGATCATATTTTAAAATTATAATAAAATTAAACAAATTATAAATATTACTAAATAGCTGGCTTAATAATTTGCAACAGATAATATTATATTTTTAATAAATTTATACTGCACATATACAATTAGATATGTTTTTTGTGTTTCTATAAACATTAGGTAGTTTCATTTTTTAAGTCTCTAAACCATTTTGGAAACTAAACTGTTGACTATACTTTAAAAATGAAACCTAAAAAAGTTTAGTTACCAAACCGGTTAAATGGTTTGGTAACTTGAAAGTTAACTTCAAAGTTTACGTCGAAGTTACAAACTCAGTAAACTTGAGAAATTCAAATCATGTCCTATCTAATCCTATATTAAATTTCTTTACTAGCAGCAAGTTAACTGAACGTAGGTTTCATTTTTTAAGTTATCAAAATAGTTTAGTAAACTTTCAAGTTTACTTTCAAGTTATCTCGCACTAATAAAAATGAGCCCAGTTAAATTTAACGTTAACTAAACCATTTTTGTAACTAAACTATTGACTAAACTTAAAAAATGAAGCCACCTAATGAATTTGTTATTATTGACTTTGTGTCGATGGACGATATACTCCATGAGTCATAACTAATGTTAAAGTTATGCACTGGCTATTGATTTTAAGGAAATATCACTTTATATTAATATTGATCCTATTATTATATATATAATTCCTAATTGTTCCATAAATCATTATGACGTCATATCTTTTCTGACTTGTAACTGGCTAATTTTGTGATATGTTTTGTCAAGGAATACATAATTTATTTGTCACTAAATAGACTGTCATATATTTGAAGGCATGACTTTGCTGCATCTCTCAAGAGGAAAACTCGCGCTACAGAGCAGTATTTACAAATATCCTCATTTTACGGCAAATCTGGCGCTTGATGGTAAAAGATGCGCTAATACTCACGACTGCTGTGCCATAACTGCCGGAGGTCCTTCTAGTTGGTGGAGAGTGGATTTAGAGGACTCCTACAGGATCGAATCCATTGAACTGGACTATCGAAGAAACCATAATAAGCCAAGATTATCTGCTTATGTCGTTTACGTAAGGCTCCAATAAATTTCGTGGTTTTATTTAAATAGGGTAGTATAGATAATTATGAAACATAATTTGTTTGAGTTTCCAAAACTGTGATTTGAAGTTAGGTTATATAAACGTTTTTTATATACTTAGCATGAATATAGGTAACTTTTAATACGGCTATATTCATAAAATATGTTAAATTTTGTATTTTTCTAAATCAGTTTATCGCTAAATAAGCAAGATTTTTAAGGATATTTACCTTTGTATAAAGATTGAAACCTAAACTATATTGCTTATGGAGTTATTTACGATTAAAACTTGATATATAGCAAACTTATTGTATCTTACCATATTGTATGTAGGTAAGAAAATCAAGTATTACATTTGAAAAGGCATTATCGATAGAGGAATGCAACCGATTTGATGCCAGAGGACGTCTGGGTGTAAGGAAAAATGTCACCTGTTTCAGAGAGATAAAAGGAAGATATGTGGAAGTTATAGCTGTTGGTAACAATAGACTGATTTTATGTGAAGTAGGCATTTTTGGATATGGTAAGGAAACATACTAGTAGGCTTTTGTTAAATTTATTTACAAATTTATCTATTTCTATTTTTTTATTAGAAATGTAAATAAAATAAATGTACACTGAATATGTATGTTTAATATTTTAGCCGACATTGAAGTTACATTAACTGGTGAAGTGCAAGATCATTCATTTTATCGTATTATCGGCATCAACACAGGTGTCAATGTAATTATTTCAAATGTTTATCATTTGGGTCAAGCCCAATGCAAAGGTAAACTTTTTAAACATTTTATATTTACCAATTTACCGTTTTTTATTATGAAATATAAGCGTTTTCAAGACAAATATAAATACTAAATGTATACAGCATTACTTTACTTATGACAGCATTTAGGTTTTTCTTGTTTATTCAGTATCACGTGTAGGATGCAAAAGGATCTTGATCAGATACGTTATAAACAACAGTACAATTCAATATTACATTTCAGCATGTGAAAAAACGTGTCTCAACCGTGCAGCTAGATGTGTCAGGGGCATATGTCAATGCAAAGAGGGCCTCATTGGGGACGGGGTGGCCTACTGTAACAATTGCACGGCTTGTGGTGAGAATTCCATCTGCAACGAGAAGAGAGAAGGATGCTTCTGTAAGACGGGTTACTCATGGAAAGAGAATATTAAACGATGTGTGCAAGGTCAGAAACTTAACGAGTGATAATGTAACTCGTCGCTCAAGTTCTCTTAAATTTGAAAGTAATATAAAGTATAGTCATTTTAGGTAACACAGAGATATACGTTTAGAATTTATTTTGATGGAAATGTGTATTTAGCTTGTATCGTAATGACCCGACATTATACCTTTTTTATATAATATAGTCAACTTTAAATGTATATTTTATTTCTTACAAATAG
This sequence comes from Invenusta paracnida, assembly GCA_036023295.1. NCBI lineage: Eukaryota > Metazoa > Platyhelminthes > Proseriata > Coelogynoporidae > Invenusta > Invenusta paracnida. The sequence continues at coordinate 9,769 of JAYRBW010081860.1, read as the reverse complement.
TGTATATTACATATCTTAATCAAAACATAATATTGTATATATACTTAAAACATGTTTGGTAAATGGAATATCAATAACATTCTGGTCCAGACACATATTGATATGATTGTTTTGGTAGCATTATACTACTAGAAGTAATATGTATTTTTAAATGAAAAACTGCAATAGTATTTCAATAAATACGATTGTAACACAATGTGGAATTGTGATTTGCGGAGTTTTCCAGCAAAAATATATCATAATATCTACTATACATACAAGTATACGCTATATATTTGCAAGTAAGTCAAGGTAAATAATATTTATAATGATAGACTTTTATAAGTCCACCTTCTGCACTTTTACTGACATATTTAAATGGATAAATATGAGCTTCCGTGACTTTCCTAAAATAAAATGTTATATAGATATAAGTTTCCTGGAGCAGCATATTTTAGTTAATAAGATCAAATATAACAGATGAAGCACAAGCTGCTGTGAAATAAGAGTATAGTTTACACAAATTTTCGGAAAAGAAACTTCCCTAAACTTTTCCAAAAGAAAGCAAAAAAAGTCACTCTTTCCTCATGCTGACCAACCCTACTTTCCACATCGAAACGAAACATCGCAACAAACGAGCTAGCAAGAAGATTAGATAGATGCTCAAATAATTCAGACAAAATCTCACAAACTGAAACCTTCAAAGATCTCCTACGCCTTAACAACTACCGGGAAAGCGAAATCCAAAAAATCGTTAAAAGTAAAAACCTAAGAACAAAACGAAAACAAACCCAGACATCAAACTTGGCTACTTTAATTTTCCATTCCTCTCTGACTCGATCGGCTCTAAAATAAAGAAGATTTTCAAAACCCATGATCTACCCGTGCGTGTCTATACAGACAATCCAAGACCTTACGCGACGTACTAAGATAAGCGGATACTAAGAGAAATTCGCGAACTGGCTAACTATGCCTTAAATCTAACTGCATTTACTCACTAAAGTGCACTAAGTTTGATCTCCAATACAACGGCAGCACAATCAGAAAACTGCATCTACGAAACAAGGAACACATTCAGAATTTTTTTAGCTCCATTTTCAAATATACAAACAACACAAGTATATACAAGTCACTTTACACTCCGTCTATCCTTGCAAGAGACAAGAATACTATAAATCTGCGCCTCAAAGAAGCAGTTTGGATCTCTAAAATCAAACCAGCTATAAATAGTAAACTTGAAAGAGACGAACTTATGTACCTTATCTATTAATCCTTATTTTCCTAACAATCCTCTAGGCTCTCCCTAGTACATATTATATTGTACTCTATATTTTACTGTTTACATGCCCTATATTAGTAGATTTCTTTATTTTAATCAATTGTATTTTAATCCTCTTACATAACCTTTTCTTGTTTAATTAAATACCATTCTTCTCTGTATACATTCTGTTCATTCATATTCCTATAATTATACACATATACACTTTATTTAATCCTATTACGTCACCATGTCATATTCAACTATATAATTATAGCCTGTATCACTGTTTTTAATCATATATGTTATCGCACTCGATTATGGAAGTTTCTCTTCCGAAAATTTGTGTAAAATATACTCTTATTTCACAGCAGCGTGTGCTTCATCTGTTATATTTTATCTTATTTACTAAAATGTTATAATTTGTAACGCTATATTTACCACTGTGAAAACACAAAAAATTCACCTATTTTGTCAAAATGAATAATACTTACAGTTTTATGAAAGCATGCATATATTTTTCTAAGTACAATAAAAATAGTTCTCTTGCGAAAGACAATAATATGACAATAGAAAGATAATAGGTATCTAATTCCCCCCCTCCACTCTCTCTGGATATGCAATTTCAAAGGGATTATATATGAATAGGGTTACATATTATATAATTGATTCCTTAGTTCATGAACCCTCAAAATAAACTGATTGTACTTATAATCATCATGCTAACTTAAGAACTATCTTGTTTTTTTTATAATGAATACTACTATAAATGAAGAAATTTAGACGTACATTTTAGAACACCATTATGTCGTAATAAACCTTATTATAATTTGGATTCCAGAATGTCGGGTCAAGTGTCATGTCAATGCAACTTGTTTCGGTGGATCTTGCGTCTGTTTAGGTGAACTAAAGGGAGATGGTAAGCATTTCTGCTTCGATTGCAACAACTGTGGAAACAACACTATTTGCAATGAGACAACGGGTGGATGTCAATGTCTCAAGGGATATGTAACTGACAAGTCACACACCAATTGCAAAGAAAGTATGTTGGACAATTTAATTGTCAATGTCTTTGATGGATATTTACTACTCTTGTTGTGATTCTTTACACTGATTTTTAAACTATGTAGCATTAAGTAAAATTACATACATATATATACATATTATGTATATAATCTAATGGGAAAAGAAACTTTGAGTACAATAATATGTAAATAATAACCTGCGAAATGTTATTTTATACATATAACATATATTTTATCATATTTTCTATGTAAATATTTATATTCAGTGATTTTTGTTCATTACATATTTTAAAATTGAAGACTAACTTTTGTTTAATGTGCAAGGTACCACTTAACAAACTTAAAATGTTTAAATGGTAATAGTTGAACATTATTAAATACTCCAATTGAATGTGTTATGTATGTATGACATGTATGACATGTTTAATACGTTTTATTCTAAATACTTTATTATATATGCAACTATAGATATTATAGATATGAACCAGTTAAATCTCGTTTGAAATATGTATGGTCATCGTGTAAATTGAAATATTGCTATTAAACTTTAACCACGTGATTAACATTTAACATGTCATCAGATGAAACGTTGCTTCAAAAATTACTTTTAAATGCTTCAGCTCCTTTAAATCACTCCGAAAATGTTTTTCGTATATCTCGCATATTATCTTTAGTTTTATTAGATTCATACTACCAAGTTACGCTTATTATGCGAGCTTCGATGGTATATGCACTTTGATTAGGCATAATATTAAATAACAATTCTCTAGTGCAACTGTAACAATTGTACTCTCTAATAACAATGCTTTAGGTTTCAAATTTATTGAATTGAACACATGAGTCAATCAAATGCCAGTAATTAAAATACAATATAAATCAGTAAGTGCCTAGATAATGATGATTATCAGCCAAACAAATGCATGTATGTGTATACTTTATAATTGAATATAATACATATATCATTAATCGTTTTAAATATATCGCTTTACACCCCACTTCTCGGACAACCTGTATATCAGTATGATATTGACATATATATATATATATTAATATTATGTAGTAACACAAAAACTTCAATTCGTTAAAATATCTCACTTTCTAGTTATTTAAAATAAAAGTTAATACTTATTCAAGTACTATCTATATTATTTGTAGAAGACAAGGTTACCCAATCATACAGTCATGAAGGTTGTAGACGCAAGATTTCTTGGGAGAAAGAGCACCGATTCGAATCCTACAGTATCTCTCTCATATATCCTAATGGAACTCTATATCGTCGATTCTATGAAATTGATTCATATAGTAAGTGAAGCATATAATTCCCTTCAGGGTTAATTAACGAAAAAATGCGTTAAAGGCAAAACTTATTTTCATTCAAAATATTTGTGTTCATGTAATTTTTACAGAAATTTTTAGTAACACCGAGCCAGAGAAATTGTACTTTGACATTCATGGATTCTATTTGGATGAAAAGGATGGCATGCATGAAGAGGATATAGTTCGCTTTACTTTGCTTATTCCCAAAAGTTGTCCAGGTGAAAATATCACGTTATTATTATTTTTAATTGTTTACTAGTTTGTTATACTAGGTTAAGTATGCCGAACTACTGCATTTCTTCAATAAGAGTATGATTCATGATGTTATCCTATTGTGAAAATTTTTACACGCAACATTATCACTGCATACGATTTTCTAAAATATATTCTTCTAATTTTAGATTTGAATATATGGATGAATTGTTACGGAAGAATTTACTGGAGCAATAATACTGCATATAAAACCTATCAACTAAGGTTTTGGTATCCAGAAAATACCGATATGATATTTGAATATGTTTATGGAACAACATGTGAGTTTTCAATGTAACTCTGGAATATGTTACTATTAGATTTATTATTGAAATAATGCACATCATTTTAATTTGATTAAAAAATTCTTATATATTCAAATATATTCATTATTTACTTTCAAATAAAATTGTAGCCTGCATAATGTCCAATGTATTTTTCTAATGTTTTATTTTTAAAATGAATTGCAAAATATGCAAACAAAAATGTCGTTCTTAAGTCTATAATGCCAATAATAGTGATGCCATTATAATGATTTAAAAATTGCCATTGATGTGATGTAAAACCTATATTATCATTTTTATATTACAAATATTTACTAGTCGGTTAGTAACAATATATCAATACCGATATGTGATGGCCAATAATTGACTTATGTTTGACTTTGTAAAAAATCCTTCGAATTTTGACCTTATTGATGCTATTAAATTAAATATTATTTTAATTGTGATATAATGAATTGACACACATGTATAACGCGTCACATAACACTTTAATAAACAATACCTTACTACGTATTGTGATTATCAAAATATCTAAATTAGAAACGTTTATGTTCTTTATGAGTCAACATAGAAACATGTTTTCTTTTCCTGTGTCTCCAAATGTAGACCAGCTTAAGGAGACCAATGCTCTAGGAACGAATATTCAAGTTCGAGGACTTATTCCTGTCAATACCGTCCCTGGGCCCTGGAGTGCGCGAATCATCTACGGTAAACAGGAAGACTGCGAAAGTGAGTACAAAATAATAGCTAACTTTTCAAATGGGAATACCTGTAATATTACTACATCATAATAATATATGTTAATATTGACATATTAATTGTAATATGTTACTGAAACATCATCTGTAAAACTTTATAAATATATTTGATTAAAAATATCCTGTAAAAGTAAAGTTTTACTTTAATTATTAAACATTTGCATCATTCAGATATATTATTATAAAAGATCCTATATTGTAGCGATATCTTGGTCTGAGTTGATTTTATGCATGTTATTTACATTTCTGTAATATTGTACAACAAATAACTGGAACGTTGCACCCAAATTGTTTACCATGTTATACCACGGGAGCAGTTTATACTCACAAAAACACAGTATGTATATAGATATGTATTCACACTACAGCATACCTGAATCTCGTACACCACACATTGCTGATTAAAGATCAATACAAATCAGTTCATTGTGAATGTTATTAGCATTGTTGTATGTTTTATTGTTGCATGGTGAACGTGTATGTGTATACCACACTTGTGAAAACCACTCACTGACAGTTGTCTCTACGATTACTTGCACAACGGTAAACGAACAAATCAATTTCTGACAATTGTGCAAAATGCCTTGCATCAGCGCATGTTGCTGTTATAAATATGTCGAATACACGCCATAACAGTGGTGAAAAATCTCATACACAATTGCTATTGCTCAACGACGAGTAGGCAATAAACGACAATAAAGATGCATAAATCGCTTCGCGCTCGAGAAACCACTCAGTTGTACATACACATATATTTTATTCGTTAAACAAAATTGTGAGTGTAATCTCATACACAAACACTTTCAAAGTATGTTCACTTGAAACTATGGGTATAATACAGTTGTATCAATCATGATTTCAGCTTGCACTTTGTTCTCCCAGAAATGATGTAACCTTTTATTGTTTTGTTATGGATGATTATTTATTATAATGAACATTCCCAGCATTGTAACGTATTGTATAGTTGCTTAATGTTCGTTTGTAATAAATAATCACTAAAACGAAATTAATCTTATGTTTTTAGTATCGGCTGCCTCCATGAATCATCCGTTTAGAAGGTTGGCCTTTATGTGGATTGCTATCGTCTTTCTATTTGCAATCCTTTTGCTAGCTGTGTAAGTATTAATTAAGAGTCTAACATATAATATAAATTGCCAACCGAATATATTCTAGTTATCAAGTTCTGATCGCTGTGTATTATTACTGACTATAATAAGATGAGTCATTATTAGAATAACAAAGCCTGTATATATACACATAGTCAGAAGCAGAAAACATAACTATGTCTTTCAGCAAAATTTACATTCTTGCTACTTAGTTTTATTCGAAATTACATAATAGTTTTGAATAGATATAATTTAAAGTGTATACTTTCCATTATTAATATCATTGATGTCTTATTAAATTATTGAAGTGTTTTCTTATTTTCGTGTGTACGTAATCTATAAACAAAAATTGTCGAAAGCTAATTGTCAAATCAATTATAATTTCCTTTTAAAAAAATCACTTTTATTTATGTTGTCTCGGAATTATCTACCTTATGCACTCCATAATTTCGCCATCCCCGCAAACCAGATCGGGGTGTGTATTTCACGTCCCAGGGGGGAATGATCCGTTTCTGACGGTTCGGAGTTCTAATGGTATGTTTTCTGAAATTGTGCGAAGAAGACAAACAGCAGACAGGACAACAATATTTTATTAGTGTAATAATTTTAACAAAATCAATAATTAAATGAACGTCCATATTTTATATATTTGGTAAAGTCTAGTTGACATTAATTATATTTATATATTTGTACAAAAACTTTATTATTTTTAATAATTTCATAAATACACTAAATGAAAACTTAGAAATGTAAATTTCATCCCCAAATTACTTTTTACATATTTGTTACAAATATAAGGTGACTAATACCGTGTTCCATATATTACTATAGGAAAGCGAAATGTCACTAAACAATAGTAAGGCATATTTGATTGGCCTGTTTACTTGCAGTTATGTATTTCGATACTTAACTTTTTGATACGCAGTGTAGCCAATATAAGCAAACTAACATGAAATATATACTTGTAATGTATGATTGTTTCAGTTGTATTTTAATTAAAACATAATTTTTTTTTTCAGCATATACTTAAAAACGAGACAAAGTAAGATCGAAAAGAAAGATTTTATTGACTTATATTCCTGCATTTTTGCTGCGTTTTTTAAATATTATAAAACTGTGCTACTGTACACAAAATAATTAGATTGACAATCAATGTGAATCAGAATTATTATCCTTATTTCAGGTATTTTTTATTTGCTGCTATTACTAATAATAATCTTGATTCCTAAAATATGTCATCATGAATTTTAAGTATTTTTAATATAAATTACTTCAAAAATTGAAGATTTGGTATCAACTTAACATTCATAATTTTTAGGAATTTTATGTTGTCATTGATTACCAATATTTATAATATAGTACATAGATATATGTGCAATATCGTTAACGTTATACTAACGTTATATACTTTTCTGAGAATTGAAATATCTAAGAATGATATCAATATGTAATATTTCGGTAATTTATTTACAAGAAATTCTATTTAACTTATTTTAAACCAATCCATACCGAAGGGTTAGACCCCTTGCTCCTGCATTTTTTACCGTACAGTTTAAATGAGGATTTTAAATTTAAACATTAAAATATAAAGTCTTACAATTAAGTTTTGCAACTTTTAACGCTGTATTCACAATTATACATCCCCAATTGTCACGCAACTATGGCCAAAACATGCACCCAATTATTTTCAGAAATGATTAATACTTACAGTTTATGAAAGCATGCATACTATTTAAGTATAATACAATTATTTTTCTTGCAAAATTTTATTTAATATTTATAATCATTATTCAATGCAATATATTACAAAACATCTTGGTTTAACTCCTAGATGTTTCAAACTCTACTATACGCATGTGTTCTCTAGGTATTAATTCATATTATGGGAAACATGTTTGGTTAACAAAAAAAATGTTTAGGATAAATTAAATTAAATGCTAGAATATTATTACGTATTTTTTTATAATATAAATCATTTAAATCCTATTTTGCACAGATTTCTGACTGTACCAGTCTGTTTTATGTTTCAGTTGGTGCTCAGCAAAGAGATGACCACTCGAATATCTACGAAGCCGATTCAGTCGCCATTGACAACAGCTGTCCCCGAGGTAACATTCCATTCTCCCAGTTGAGTGATCAAGAACCGGATAGCCGCAGTGAGACCACAGATATGGTCACGGAAATGGACCCCTACACAAACGTTTTCAACAAGTACGACGAAGAGTCAATGTACCGTAATCTCCAACATAATTCTACAGAAACAGGAGTTTCTAAAAAAAGCATTCCATCCTCAACATATAACTTCAATACGGAAACTGGTAAAACTACGGTCGAAAGTGACAGTGATTTAGATCGTAACAAAGTGAAAAATATATTCGACGATACTGATGGATTTGAGTTTAATTGACTTGCAAAACTTCTTATTAAATATATAATAACAAATTAAACTCTCAAAATGTATGGACATTTTTGTCAATTCGTAATCTCAGTTTGCATATTTTTTACAATTTACATTAGTACTTGTAATATGTTTTACTTTACTTAATATTTGAATTGTCTTTCCATTGAAAATTAATAAAAATGTGAGTCCAGATGGACAAAGCAACTCATTCAGCAAGGAATCATTAAGGCAATATTATAAAATACGCTTGCTGCATTGCAACAAACATACTCTCATGTGTGCTTTTTTATTCTTAGGATGTTTCATTCTCATTCCCATTTTTAGTTCATTTAAATTTTGTATGGTGGTATAGGATTGTATAACATCACCATTCAAAATTGTAAATAATTATTTGTATTTAGTGTACGGTTACCTGTAAAGAAATATATTATTTAATATATTTGCAAATATTGTACGCTTATAGTACTGCGTATGTGTTTATATATTATTTAAGTAAATGACTGTAATTTTATTTGTAGCGCTCTTTCTGTTTGTAAGTTATTTTCGTGTATTATAGTAAATTTAAATTTATGGAAATACTATCTCAGACCTAGGTATGTACATCTGTATACGTGTATTAATTACTAATGAACTATTTGAAAATGCATACAAATACATAAATGTAGACTAATATACTTATCGTCTTTTATGTTCTACTTCTAAAAGTTATATTAATACTGAAGCGGGTACTTGAATTATTTAGAAATAATTTAGATCAACATTTTCAAAAAATGGTTTTATATCAGAAATTAGACAAACTTATTTAACGTAGTTACTAATGTTCTCTACCTTTTCAACAAATACATAAATGCAAAATATCATACTTATACATTAAAGTACACTATAAATTAACATGAGATTTGAACGCATAAATTAATGCTATAGCGTATAATTAATTAGCCATACTAATGGGTACTTTTTAAAAACAAGGATATTGCTGTGAAAGTGTTTACAATGTTAATGACATGTAAACGTAAAAATAAAAGAAGAAAGTGATGAACAGGATGTGAAGTGTTTTTTTATAATTATAGAGACACTATGACAATAACTAAATGAAGTATACGTGTCCAAAAAAGCAATATTTGCATATATTTAATTTAAAGAAGTATTTGAAGTTCAAGTATTTAAGCGGAAGACGCAATGACAAGTAATAAAGAACCAGACTTAATACAAAATATATAAAAGAATGACAATATGTGTCAATGGCGTATTTTATTAAATTAAAAAATGGCTACGGCCACCATTTTTTTTGAGTAAATAAATTGAATCTGCATATTAGTCCAGTAAAACTATGCTGAATATGGCCGAACCTAGAACAAATTGCTTCAGAAGGTTTTTTTGTTTTAAATA
>JAYRBW010081849.1:0-23400 GCA_036023295.1 Invenusta paracnida | reverse complement strand
GATTGGTACTTCACTTTCATGTCTGCCAAGTTACCTTCAACTGTGTTTGTATGGACATTTGGGTCATTGGGGTCCTCAAATTTAAAATGATGGTTCACCTATTGTTTAAACACATTCAATATTGTTTTATTTTACATTAATTTTCACAAAAAATGTGTTTTTATTTTATATACCTAAAACAAAGGACCACCATAAATAGAAATGTTGAATCTATAAACTATTTGAACATTTTTTGTATAAAATTTGCAAAAGTAATAAAGTGGTAATATTATTAAAGCAAACATTAAAATATTTTTAAAAATGTATGGATATTTTACAGTTTATCTACATAGATATATGTAATACCTATCTATGCAAATAAACTACAAATATAACATTATTTACAACTTATTTTTTGTAAAATGATCAATGTAAAGATTTAATATTTTTTATTAACTATTATGCTTTAAGAAAATATATTATTTTATTAATTTTAATGCATTATAAAAATGTCCTTATATTTCAGCATTTAAATTTATATCTTATGTTTTTAACTAAAACATTTTGCCTGACAGTATATATATATTATTAACCTATGACAAATATATTGCAACTCTAAATGTAAATTGGTATTTTACTTATTTTTTTAAATACAGTTTATTTTAAACCATATTTTAATAGACTGTTAATTAAATTCATATTAATAGTATACTTTCAATACAAGTATAACATTATTCAACACTTAATATCTTAAATGAAAAATTCTATAGAATAAACATTGATATAGAAAAAATCAGCATAAAAAACTATACAAAAGGTTTTAATATATTTTAAATATTTACTGAGAATAGACCCTAATATAAAAAAATAAAACAATTATTGGATAAATGTATTGTATATTGTACACTTATTATATAGCAATAAAGTTAATCAAATCTACTGCTCAATCAAAATATACTAAATTTTAAACAAAAAACCTATAACAATATCCTTTAAAATAAAAGATTATTATAATATAATAAAATAAAATAAGTATTAATATATAAAAATAAGTATTAATTTTTATTTTGACCATAAACTGTTATTAAACAAGTGTCAGATAAGCTATCCATCACATAATATCATATTATGAAGAATCATACAGAAAAAACATTTGAAATAGGAAGAATCAGCATAAAAAACTGGACAAAATATTTTAATATCTTTTCAATATTTAGTCAGGGTAGCCTGTAATATAAAAAAAATAAAAAATGTCAATTAAATTTTTTTTATATTACAGGCTACCCTGACTAAATATTAAAAAGATATTAAAAATGTTGTCTAGTTTTTTATACTGATTCTTCCTATGCCAAGGTTTTTTCTGTATAATTTTTCAAAATATGATATTAAGTGTGGTCAGATAGATTATTGAACACTTGTTTAATAACAGTTTATGGTCAAAAATCAAAATTAATACCTATTTCTATATATAAATAATTAATTATTTTATTTATTCATATTTTAATAGCATACTAGATGTTATTGTTATAGGTTTTTGTTTAAAATGTTTTATATTTTGATTAAGCAGTAGATTTGACTAACTTTGTCACTATACAACAAGTGTTGGATAAATTTATCTGACACTTGTTTTATTTTTTGATATTACAGGCTACCCTGACTAAATATTGAACAAAAATTAAAACGTTGTGTATAGTTTCTTATGCTTATTCTTTCTATGTAAATATTTTTTTCTGAACAATTTTTCATTTATGATGTTAATTGTTGGATGATTCATTATTTTATTTATTCATATTTTAATAGCATACTAGATGTTATTGTTATAGGTTTTTGTTTAAAAAATTTTATATTTTGTATATATTTTATATATGTCAAAAAAATGTTATACTTCTCAATATATAAACATTAAGAAATATTTTTTATTAATTTAAAAATATATATGTTTTTTAAACTAATAGATATGTTGGTGAAATTTATAAGTTTTTAAATTCTAATTACAGGTAATTGTTTTTAATTAATTAGTTTTTATTTTGGTAATTACTGAAATTAAATAATTTTAAATACTCATATTCATATTATTATTTCTTAAACTTATATTGTGTGTCACCATATTTTTACATTAATTGTTTTTGCTAATTTAAAAATAATGTATTGTAAATATATGTATAAGTTCTTGAAACTGCATATATACCACAATTTAAATTACAGTTCTGTTTTTATGTTAAGAATATTATATCCTAAAAATATATTGCTTTGATTTTCTTTCCTCATATATATATATATCCTAAATATATTTCAATATATCTAATATTAATAAAAATTGATAATTTCAACAAGTCTTAATATTGTCCATGCCATGAAATTTTTTCAAAATAGTTACATAGATTTTATTAAAATATAAATTTAAATCTAGACTTAATGTGTTTATATTCTTCAGAAAATATTAGTGCTTAAGTGTTTGAGAACAAGTTTGTTCAATTTTCATTTATTACAAAATGATTGGTAATAAACATGGTAATATAATATATATGTAATAAAATATTGAATGAAATTAAATTCTCTTTTTATATACATATCTATATATTTATTTAAATTTAAATTTAAATATAAACAAAAAATATATATTTATGTTATATATAAACTATTATGTCTCTGAGTAGTATAATGTAAATAAATATTTGTTTTATGATAGCTAAATAGATAAAACTGAATCAAACTATTTATTAATAATATAAGTATAGAAAACTGAAATAGATTATGTTAATATATTATACATTCAAGTATATTAGTGCTTTAAATTATCAAAAATGTGTGTAATGCGCTGGTTTGCAAATTTATATAAAAATTGAAATGATGAACAAATACCTATTAAGAATATATTATATACAGTACATACTAAAAATATAAAATGTTATTTTTGCTATAAAAATATATAAATTACCTGTAGTCTATAGTCTTGCATTTGTAATTACAGCAGTCATAAACCGCATTTTCAATGCTAAATCATTTGCCAGGGTGGACATGAATGGTGGCCATTAATATTAAAACAATCACAATAATAGTCATTTATTTCTAAAATACATGTAATATATTGAGTACTTTATTATTTAATAATTATAAATTATATTTGTTATATTTATGTACTCATCGTAATTGTGGTAAACTTGTAACTCTCAAAATATATATTTTATTTATTTTTAAATCAGAATCCATAGCAACGCTCTTTGAGTCGTTTCTCTATGTGTACTCTATGCCAGCATAATAAAATGTATCTAACTAAAAGTTATGATGCAGATAAAATTTTCTATCGTTATTATTATTTTAAATTTAAAAAAATTGTTTAATAGGAATGATACTATCTATGATAGTAATAAATATCGATTTGAAACATTTATAAGTACAGTTTTGTTACTTATTGGCAAAAAGAGTAAAATATTTAAAAGCGCTTTAAATGTTTTATTGTAAACTATCAAATAATAATATAAGAACATTATATGGGATATAAAAACTTTAAAAAGCACGTTTAAGGGCATTACTTATATATTAGTTTTTGGTCAATAATAAACATTATTTTGGGGTATTCTTAATATTTTTGTTTGGCAGTACAAATTTTTGCAAGTTATCTTTTGTTGTATGTGTTACATATTAAGCTTAGAATAATTATGTAAATGAAATAGAAAATATAATAGATGCTGGTAATATCATATTCGAAAACATGGAAACCACATCACAGATAATTAATAAAACGAAGAATCGGTTATAACCTATCTTATCTCGTTGGAAGCTTTTATTAAATATAATAAAATATTAGATACAACTATTAGATAATAGCTATGTCAATTAAATTTGATAACACACACAGAACTTCCTTATCTTAAATTTTATATATGGTTTGGTTTTCTAAAAATAAATATGGAAGCCATGGTTACGAAAAAAACATTCGCTTTGACTTGTTGAAGTAATTTTATTATTTTAACGTATTCATATTGACGTATGCTCCTGTTTATATTAATTATTAAAATGATGTTTTGATAAACTGTTTTTTACGAAAGCTAGCAAAGATGTTTGAGCACCTCGTAATCTGTTTAGAGTATAGAACACATGACGTAAATTATGAACTGTTTGTTTACTTGTAAAGTACATGTGTTTTGTCATGTAGTTAACTATATGATTCGTTATATTCCTGTTTAATTACAAAAAAAGTTATATACATAGTTTATGGGTTTACTAATGATTTTTTTCAATACGCAAAGATATATATTTTTCGTTATAATTTACATGAAACGTTATTTGATAATATATTTATTTTGTCACAAACTATTTGCAACCGTACAAGTATTTTTGAATTCCGATGTTTAATATATTAAAGTATGTTTAAATACACAGTAATTATATTCAACCCAATAACTATGTAACTTTTTTGAAAACGCCTTCATTTTAATATGTTCTTTCGTTTTTTTGTACCAGACTCTTCACAAAAATTCTTAATTTGCGAGATTAATCACATAGAAATCTTATTGCTGTATTAAATCTTATTTATAATTTTATGTATGCTAAGTATCATAGTTCTTTTATAGAAGTTTTATAGAACTTTTTATATAGTTCGTTCATAGTATTTACCATTCTATTATGGTAAGTATCGTCTAAGAAATGTTTTTCTCTTTGTAAAACTAGAATAATATATACTTACTAACTTTTGTATTAATTTGCTATTCATATAATAACATAAATTCTTATTTTACTTGTGGATACAAATTATAATATTCGACTTTTTGCAAAATATATGCAATAAATATTTGGCATGATTTACTACATATTTTGTATATATTGGAAATTACATTTCAATATAAATGTTTTATTTGACAATGATTTTACACCTCTTCAAATGTTTTATTTATTTTATTGACAACTTACGTTCATATCAATAATTATTATTATTACACATTTCCTTATTTTTAAATATGATTACTGGCTACGAGTTTTAGTATTTATGAATTATTATTACTCATTATTATTATTATTAATTTATTAATTATTTGTATTTAATTTAAATTTATGCAAATATATATATTAATTTGATAATCCTACTCTGTATTATAACTGACAAATTAACCATATACAATTTTTCTCATTTTTCTTCTGAATGATCCTAACCGTCCTTTTAATATTTTAGCCTTGCATATAAATATAATATATTACAATATTACTTACAATAATACACAATGGTCTATATACTGTTGACTTTATTAATGCAATAATAATGTATAATCGAGACACATAAAAGATATTCGAATTTGAGATGAAAATTATTTACTAACTCTACCATATATAAATATAGAATTCGTCCTAACATTTCTTGAGAAGGAAATATTTTCTTGATAAAAGACTTTCAAATTGCAAAGTGCGTAATTAGCATATATATATATATTCGGAACGTTTACGTGTTATAATTCTATACATTTTGCTACTTTGCACGTTCATTAGAATGCATTTTATATTATTTTCAATTTTGAAAGAATTATAATTTATTTATCTTCAGCATTTATTTATAATGTTTAGATCGCTCTTTTAATGATGTCATTTAGCTCCTAATGGGTACAAAGAACTGTTTGATGTCATGACAATATTAATTTAATTCTAGGCATTTTTGTACAACACTCACTTTTTCAGACATCGGTATTGTTGCATTGAATGAAGGGCGTATGCCACATATACATATGTATTTATTGGCATACATTGATATACACAGTTAAAAGGAGAATAAATAGATTGAAATCACTTGAAACACAAAATGCTTCTCTCGTACATAATTAATACTTATCTTTGTATAAATAAATAGATAGAAAAGCAATATTTATATGAGTTTAATGTATAATATTTTCCATTTTATATAATCATATATAATTTTATTCGACTAATGACAAATAAAAGAAGAATTTTATTTTTAAATTTTTTCTATTTAAATTCTGATTTATTTTGAAAAATATCTGTGCAAATTTCTTATTATGTTATGTATAAATATTAAAAGTTAATTGGATGTAAGGGTAATACATTTTTATATCCCCGAGTTATATGCCTCTTATAATCGATGTAAACCCATAATTAAATATCATACATCTTTCACTTTTTTGCTAGCTCTCATACTGTACACTATTATTTAAATATCTAGAATCTTTTTAAAAAATTTAGTTTCAGTTTCAGTTTGTGTTTCATTTATGAATTTATTATGTCGGTATATATCTTTAATGAAAGTTGTAGCTAAAAAACTGTATTATAATTAAAGAACATATTAATTCGCTTAAGAACAATGTACCTAAATGTCTAGTACCTACTAGTTTAACTGCTTCAACGGAAATTGCTATCAACGCACAGTACTATCTATGATAGTAATAAATATCGATTTGAAACATTTATAAGTAGGTATTGTTTTGTTACTTATTGACGAATAGAATAGAATAGAATATTTAAAAGCTTTTTAAATTTTTTATTGTAAATTATCAAATAATAATATAAGAACATTATATGGGATATCGAAATTTTAAAAAGGACGTTTAAGGGTATTACTTATATATTAGTTTTTGGTTAATAATAAACATTATTTTGGGGTATTCTTAATATTTTTGTTTGGCAGTAAAAAATTTTCCAACTAATCTTTTGTTGTGTGTGTTACATATTAAGCTTAGAATAACTAAGTAAATTAGATAGAAAATGTATTAGAATTTGGTAATATCATTTTCGAAAACATGGAAACCATAGAAACCACATCGCAAATAATTAATAGTATGAATAATCGGTTGTAACTAATATTAGCTCGTTGGAAGCTTATATTAAAGATAATAAAATATTAGATGCAACTATAAGATAATAGCTATGTCAATTAAATATGATACATGATTAACGACTTGCATTACATACATACATATTAACATACAGAACTTACTTGTCTTAAATTTTAAATGTGTGTGTTTCATTTATGAATTTATTATATAGGTATATATCTCTAAAAAAAGTTGTTGCTAAAAAAACTGTAGGTATTCTAATTAAAGAACATATTAATTCGCTAAAGAACAATGTACCTAAATATCTAGTAAATACGGAAGCCATGGTTACGAAAAACAACAACATTTGCTTTGACTTGTTGAAGTAATTTTATTATTTTAACGTATCCATATTGACGTATGGTCCAGTTTATATTAATTATTAAAATGGAGTTTCTATAAACAGTTTCTTTACGAAAGTTAGCAAGATGTTTGAGCACCTCGTAATCTGTTTAGAGTAAAGAACACATGACGTAAATTATGAACTGTTTGTTTACTTGTAAAGTACATACGTTTTGTCATGTACTTAACTATATGATTCGTTATATTCCTGTTAAATTACAAAAACAGTCATATACATAGTTTATGTGTTTACTAATGATTTTTTAATACGGACAGATATATATTTTTCGTTATAATTTACATGAAACGTTATTTGATGATATATTTTATTTTTATGCTACAAACTATTTGCAACCGTACTAGCATTTTTGAATTAGGGTGTTTTATATATTAAAGTATGTTTAAATACACAGTAATTATATTCAAACAAATAACTATGTACATTTTTTTAAACGCCTTCATTTTCATGTATTCTTTCGATTTTTTGTGTATCAGACTCTTCACAAAAAATTCTTAATTTACGGGATTAATCACATAGAAATCTTATTGCTGTATTAAATATTATTTATAGTTTTATGTATGATAAGTATCGTCTAAAAAATGTTTTTCTCTTTGTAAAACTATAATATTATATACTTATAATATTATATACTTACTAAATTTAGTATTCATTTAATGACATAAATTCTTATTTTACTAGTGGATACAAATTATAATATTCGACTTTTTGCAAATCATGACAATATTAATTTAATTTTAGGCATTTTTGTACAACACTCACTTTTTCAGACATCGGTATTGTTGCATTGAATGAAGGGCGTATGCCACATATACATATGTATTTATTGGCATACATTGATATACACAGTTAAAAGGAGAATAAATAGATTGAAATCACTTGAAACACAAAATGCTTCTCTCGTACATAATTAATACTTATCTTTGTATAAATAAATAGATAGAAAAGCAATATTTATATGAGTTTAATGTATAATATTTTCCATTTTATATAATCATATATAATTTTATTCGACTAATGACAAATAAAAGAAGAATTTTATTTTTAAATTTTTTCTATTTAAATTCTGATTTATTTTGAAAAATATCTGTGCAAATTTCTTATTATGTTATGTATAAATATTAAAAGTTAATTGGATGTAAGGGTAATACATTTTTATATTCCCGAGTTATATGCCTCTTATAATCGATGTAAACACTTAATTAAATATCATACATCTTTCACTTTTTTTGCTAGCTCTCATACTGTACACTATTATTTAAATATCTAGAGAATCTTTTTAGAAAATTTAGTTTCAGTTTCAGTTTGTGTTTCATTTATGAATTTATTATGTCAGTATATATCTCTAAAGAAATTTGTAGCTAAACACTGTGTTCTAATTAAAGAACATATTAATTCGCTAAAGAACAATGTACCTAAATGTCTAGTACCTACTAGTTTAACTGCTTCAACGGAAATTGCTATTTCTTTGCTAGTGGGTGTTGGTTTTCAGAGTATATTGTACACATTATATTTAGAGTATGTTCATTCCGTACTTAACAGCTTTCTACATATATGATCTTAATGACCCAGGTTTCTATTATTACTATATGCATTATTTTATGTTGTTCCATGTGACTGGATCACGAAACCATTAAAGAATTCAGTGTATATATGAGATGATCCTAAACTTTGTCAAGAGCACTTTAAGTTACTGATTGGGTAGAAGAGTTTTTTGTCATGGTTATAAGATATTTGTTATAAAATGGTATTCCTCTATATGTTTAACAAACAAATAGGTGTGCGTATTTAATTATAATGATTGTAACGGTTTTTAGAGTCTTTATTATTAGACACTTCACTTAACAATTTAGTTAAACGTATTTTAATCGTACAGATGTTATAGTTGTCTAATCTTCCTTTGTAGAAGATATACCACCATATCATATGTAACAAAGTAACACTAGAGAGCAAAACTAGTGGTTGACATATTTGTTGGGGTTACTATGGCAAAATATATCGATCTTATGCTTGTGTTTAATCTTCTATGTATATTGCTTCCTATAATAAACTCGTCTAACAGCTTCGGTTATTTTTTGAAATATATCTCCCGATATAATAATCCAAATATTGCGTATTCGATTGAAACATCTATATATAAAATAGCAAATGTAAATTTATTGAAATGTATTAGCTTGCCTTCGTAACTGCTATATACATATATTCTTACAGAAAACGTCTTTAATGTATTCTAGTTATAGTATTTTAATTAATTTTATTTTACTTTGTTATATTTTATTTATTTTTGGGGTGATTTGCTTTATGTACAGGGATTTCAGACTATAATATAACTTATATTATTATTATGAGTTACAGTCTATTGCATTTTTTTTAATTAACTATAAATATACTTATTTTAATACTAATTGTTTCAGTCTTTAGTCTTTAGTCTTTAAACATTTGCTCCAATAAACCGTTTTGTTTTAAATGTTATCTATACATTAGATACTCATTTTTTTATATATTTGTTAAACTGTTGACATTTTTATCTACATGGAATAAATAGTAAGCTATATTCATAAAAAATATTTTGCAATGTCTCTATAAAATCATATTTTTGATTTGATAAATAAATTCCTATAGTAAGCGAGCTATTTTTATCCCATAGATATTTTATTTGAACATTATTAAGTGTTTCATTTTCAATTATTTAAATCTAATACAAGAAATAGTAGGCAGAGTTTCAACCGTTACTGATTCAGTATGCAGCTCAATACTATTAAGTTCCTATACCAAAGCATTAATAAGCACAACAAATATTAATATTCTATTAATTTTAATTATATAGAAATTTTATAAAGTATTAATTAGGTGCATATTTTGTGCGATTAAATATAGAAAAAAAAATTAATTACTATATTTATCACCACACTTACTAGATTGTTCATTTCAATAGATTGTCATAAAATGCGGCGATATTCAGTATATTTTATACAGTTATGCGGTGTTTTTTTCTTTGATTTAAAATATGCAGATTACAAATTAATTAATATTGAAATAATAATGTGTTATAGAGTAACGGTGAAGAATAAATACAAAACTATAAGAATGCACAAAAAGAATTTAAGTAGCCCACGGGAGCCAAAGGCACTTATAGTGGTCGAGCTGGACCGTACCGATTTTATACAAAAAAATAATGCATTTAAAACGTATTAAATTGAAATGCATGGCATATATACCTAAGCTATTATTATAATTGATTGTAAATATGAATGAATATGAATTCTGTATGTACATAATATATAATAATGTTATAAATATATCATCATATATTTTTGCAATATTTATGCTTACAAATAAATGTTTTATTGTAGATTAGGTTGCGGAAACGCACTGTAAGAGAAAAATTCAAATTTATTATTTATATACATATATGTGATGTGATAGCAGCATGTGGTGCTGAATTTGTTTGATATTTGGGGGATGACGACATATACTGTTGATGTATGACTAGTGTGGGGATGATACTTTATGTGCAAACTGATGGTGCTCAGAGGATTATAGTTAAAAAAGTAATTTAATAATGGATCATACCATATGGGGATACTATTTAAAATTGAGCGATGTTATAGATAATTTATTTTTTTAACATACATTTATTCATATATGTGTATGTATTTTTTGTTGCATGACATATTGATATGTTGAAAGTATTTATCTCATTAGTTTGATTTGAATCTGTTTTCTACATTGATTTGTTTCTAGCTTTTTATTTGGACTATTCCAAAATATTCTAGCGGCATCCATAACTGTGCGTTGCATTCTATATATGCATTTTCTGTAATATATGTAGACATGTTTTTATATTTGTGTTGATATTAATCATGTTATGTACACTTATTAAGTGTCTTAGGGTATTGTAAGGTATTCTTTTTGCATCATCGGGTATATCATGAATGGGTGATGAATTCATAGCGGCTAATCTAATTTTATAGTTGTCATATACTCCAACATATAAAGTTCGTGTAGATTTATGTACATATATATATATATATGCTTGGTGGCAGTTATTTTCCGTTTATATAACATTATTTTAAGGATCCTATGTTGTGCATATTGAAGTATTAAAGTTAAATTTACAGCTATTTGCTTTTCCAAAAAAAAATCAATTCCATAATTATATTTAGAGAATATTAGTGCATTTAATAAGATTTTATGATGATCTTGATTTAGAAATTTTCTTATATTGTCAAATAATGGAATTGATTAATTTAATAGAGAATTTACGGTATATTGACTGATCTATAAGTTAAATATTGAAATTTGATATATACTATATACAAAATAATGTAATGTGGATTATTTTCATTGCTTGCTAATATTTTTAGCCTATACCGTTATTTGTGTTATTATTGGCCAGTTACTTATTGGATTAAATACCTCAAATATATAATATGTGTACTCTAATTATATGCATACATATGTTTTATTATTATTATTACTTGAAGTGTTATTTGAAAAATCATGTTTAACAAAATTTTCGAATCAGCTGCATTAACATGTTTAGTTTTATATATTTCAATCCAAAACTTTACACATTTCTACAATATTTTAGTTGTTTATAATATTTTTAGTATTAAGTGTATGCCACTTTTCTGTCTGTAACTATCACATTTTAGTATATTCACCGAAACTTGAGATTCTCCACTTCTTTGTACTTGTCTACTGTTTTAATGTTAATCTGACAGAGAAGTCTAAATGTTGAATATTCTCAAACAGATATTGAAGTTTAAGTCATAGTGACTATAATATTATACAAGAAAGAAGAGATAATATCTAAATATACCTCTACGTCGTAATTGATGCAGATAATATTTTAAAAGAATTATAAATTTATAAATAGCAGTTATTTTCATTTTCTGTATTATATTCTTTCCATACATTTTTTATGTTCTCCCAAATAAAAACTTTGTTTCAAATCTTGTCTTATATACGAGTTTCTTATCTGTTTACCTTATCTTTGCTGTTGTTCTTACTGGCATATTAAGGTGTCTCCTGTTTTACTGCATATATTACTATCAGTTTTATTTGTCAACCAATCGTTTAACTAAAGACACAGTGACGTAAGTAAATTAATATTGCTCACACATACAGCGTTATATGTCGCAATGAAATTCTCTACCAATAGTGATCATATGTTAAATATTGTAAAGTCTTATACATAATTCTCTTATAGACAGAGTTAGAAAGTGCATTTAGCGCGAAAATTATGCAGCAAATCATAGTTTATTTTGGCTATCAATTTGTACTATTGTACACATGATATATATTTATTTATTCATAAATGTGTATTTAACAGCATACATAAGTCGCGATACATGTGTTTAAACCATACAAATTTACTTATAGCGGTTTACAACCATCTATAGTGCTATAGACTTGTAATTATAAACAAATCATAGTCTTTATCGCATCTCACTATTGTAATACGGAATACGAAGAAATATATTTGACAATACATGTAATATACAGGTACCGCTTAACGCAAATTAGATGTAATAATTAAAGGATTGCCAAATATTATCGTTGTTACTGTAAATGAATTCATTTTTATCGTTATTATTATAATCACTGCCATAAATATTTTTAAATTAATTTTGATAACTTATTTTAAATATAAAAGTAATTTAAAAAATAAGACGGAATTGTGACATACTACATATTAGCGTATCTGTATATGGAATACCAAACTGAATAATGTATAAAAATGAAATAAATTTGTCTAGTATTAATACCTTTAAAAATAAGCATTCTATTATTTTTTGTATACAAAACAAATTTCACTTTAATATTTCATGACGACATTTTTTTTCAATATTTCAAGACAATTTAATGATCTTCTATTTATGAAATATATTTACATATATTAAGTTGAACTTATAATAAAATATCTCTTAAATTCGTATAAGGTCGTAGAGTATAACTAAACTGATAAATGTTATCACTTCACTTATTCTGTTTTATTCATTAAGTTCACAATCCTTTTGGCATTTTAATGTAACCCATCGAAATATTTTGTAGAATTAATTTAATTTTATAAATTCATTTTCCGTAATTATGACAACACGCACTCATAAACTAAATGGGATTGTATACACACACACACTTATATATAAATTCATTGCTTCATTACGACTAACTATGAACCCTGGCTTTATTATTTGCATTATACATTTAATATTTTCTGTTAAATTGAAGTAGGTTTTGGTCTTTAATCAATATTCCTATGTTTTCTTTTACTTGCAGTCAAAGCGAGATCTGCAGACAAAATGACCGTGTCAACTGTATCAATAGGACGACAGTTCCGGATCCTTATGTGGAAAAACTTCGTTCTACGCCGAAGACGTCCACTTCTCCTTGCAATGGAACTCATCTCTCCGGTTGCTATCATTATTATCCTGGCCCTGGTCCGAACTCGGCAGCTTCGGGAGAACATGCTCCCCTGCCATATCCGCCCCAAGCCGCTTCCAACAGGCGGCACGCTGCCTTGGCTTCAGAGCAGTATCTGCAACTTCAACAACACTTGTAATTCCTTCCCCTATGGTTTAGAGAACAACTCAACTAATACAACAAGCGCAATGACAGACGCTCTCGAGCGCATCCAGACCCTTCTTGCGAGTGATTCAATGAACACGAACTCAGACAACCTTTTTACTAGCCTATCAAGAATACGCGATTTGGCGGTGAACTCCTCGAGAAATAATTCCGTTATTGACGATCCGTTCGGTATGTACCTTTCTGATGGCAATGAAACGCGCGAACGTCTAAGCAATGCCAGTATCCAATTGTCGGATACCGGATGGCAACAGCTGGAGATTATGCGCATGGGCTCTGTGTCCCGCATGCTAACGAGACCGCGCGGACTGTCCTCCACCTTGAACTCCGATAACTGTAGTCTTACTGAATTTGTGACCTTTCTTAATGTGTCCTCGGCTTCCGAAGTTGATAGACTACATAATGACATGTGCAATTTTACCACTGCTCAGACTTTTCGCTTCGTAAGAATAGTGTCACAGGGGATTGACGCTGCGAAGCTCTTCAATGCCTCCACTAACAATGAAACACGTGAACGGTTAAGGGCGGAAGCACAGAAATCGGCGGAAAGTTTTAATAGCATCGTGTCTACTTTGGGAGATATGGTAGAGATATTACGAGATTTACGGCCAACAAACCAAAGTGAGAATACCACTCAAATTCAAGCTATTTTTGGACTTATTTGTGGCGAAGATTCAGATATATATAAGGTAATGGAAACTCAAGCAGATTTCTTTACTCTCAAAGAGGAAAATAAGACAACCACAAAGAATATCACGAGAAGCAGCCGTAAAAGACGTTCAGTTGATAAAGAATCCGATGAATGCAAATCATTGTGGGGAAATACTGGATTCAAATTATTGCTAAGTGGTGTGGAACCGTTTCTCGCTCGTAAAATTTACTATACGCCAAATAATAATATAACGAAGACTATTATTGAACAGTCTAATTTTACATTTAGTGGACTTATAAGCCTCGGTAAGGCTTCGGAACTGTGGCGTACGGATGCATCAGATAATATCAGAAGACGGTTGTACAACGGTACTACATTTAATTTTATTAGAAGTATTTGTTCCACATTAAATAACACTGAACTGTGCAATTTTCTAGATAACAACCCTAATGACACTAATCAATTTACTTGGCAGACAGTGATTGACATGGCAGATAGTTTTTTTTTGGAAGTAGAAAAAGCTATGCAATGTTTTGATTTCAACAAATATATCCCTATGGAGACGGAATCTGAAATGGTTGGTGTAATGAATAAGCGGGAAGATTATTGGGCGGGAATTGTATTTGAAGGTCTACCTAAAAATACCAATGCCACTATTGAGGATCTTGAGCATGTCACTATTCGCATTCGAATGAATACCAGCTGGGTCGATGGAACTGTTAATTTTAAAGTCACTGATCGTTATTGGAGTCCCGGAATTCGGCGCAATCCGTACTCAAGTATGAAGTATTTCTACTATGGCTTTATAAATTTGCAAGATATATTGGGTCGAGGGGTCAGGCAAGCAGTCAAATCTTCTGAAGCATTACTAGAACCAACAGTAATAATGCAACAGTTTCCTTATCCGTGCTATGTAAACGACAGATTTACTCGAGCAATATCAAGTAGCTTGCCCTTATTTCTGGTGCTTGGTTGGATTGTTTCCATTTCAATGACTGTACGTTCAATTGTGTATGAAAAGGAGCACCGAATGAAGGAGGTTATGAAAGTAATGGGCCTTAGTAATGGAGTTCACTGGATTAGTTGGTTCACAACGACTTCAGTTTTGATGACAGCATCGGCTGCTGCCATTGCCATTATAATGAAGTTAGGTAGAGTTCTTTATTTCTCGTCGGGTATTGTTGTATTTCTTTTTTTGTTTTCCTTCATGATGGCTTCAATAATGCAAGCTTTTCTGATAAGTGTATTTTTTGGTAAAGCCAATATTGCTGCCGTATGTGCTGGCCTACTATATTTTGTTTTCTACCTTCCTTTCATTGTTGTACAGATTAACGAGGAGTCTATTAACGAGTGGGGACACTATGGTTTCAGTCTTTTTGCCCAGGTTGCATTCAGTATTGGGTGTCGTTATCTGGCTCAGTATGAACAACAGGGAGTCGGAATTCAATTCAATAATATCGGGATTAGTTCAAGCAGCGAAGACAGTTTTAATTTGGGAAAATGCATTGGAATGCTTTGGCTTGATGCTTTACTGTACTGGCTTGCAACATGGTACATTGAAGCTGTATTTCCGGGAACTTTTGGTGTTCCTCGAGTGTGGTATTTTCCTTTCACGCGAGACTATTGGTGTGGTCGACAGATTGCAGCCGAAAGTTTAAATCAAGAAGAAGAAAATACTAGTTCTATTAATGGCAAGGTAATATCAGCGGATCAAGATAATTTTGAATCAGGTCCAAAGAATGGAACTGTTGGTGTTTCTATTAAAAAGTTGTGTAAGGTCTATGGCAAAGGTACGAAGCCAGCAGTTGATAATTTAGATGTTGACTTCTACGAAAATCAAATCACTTCTTTCTTAGGGCACAATGGAGCGGGAAAAACGACAACAATTTCCATTCTCACTGGTCTTTTTACTCCTACGAGTGGTACAGCCTATATTTACGGTCGCAATATTGCCACAGATATGGATGCTATTCGACATAATCTTGGTCTCTGTCCGCAGCATAATGTTCTCTTTGAGTACCTTAATGTTGAAGAACATATTTACTTTTATGGCCTTCTGAAAGGAATGGATCCTAAGGATATACAAGCTGAAATTACCAAGTTTGTGAAGGATGTGGGCTTACCACATAAAAGGAAAGAGTTAAGTATGAAGTTATCAGGTGGCATGAAAAGAAAGTTATCCGTTGCTATGGCTTTTGTTGGAGGATCGAAAGTTGTTGTACTTGACGAACCAACTGCAGGCGTGGATCCCTACGCTCGTCGATCAATTTGGGAATTACTAGTTTCGTGTCGTAAGGATCGTACTATTATTCTTACAACACATCACATGGATGAAGCAGATGTTTTAGGCGATCGAATTGCAATAATATCACAAGGATCGTTGAAGTGCTGTGGTTCATCAGTTTTCCTTAAAAATCTTATTGGCAGTGGCTACAATTTAATTATGGTCAAGAATGAGGAAATTATGGATGACTTAACTACTTCGACTCTTACAGAGTTTATCACAAATCGGGTCGCAGGGGCTACATTGATTGAAGAATCTAGCACTGAATGGCTGTATCAACTACCGCATAGTGGTCTTAATAATGGTGAATTTCAGGAATTATTTGAAGCCTTAGATGCTACATATACAACTCTTGGAGTGAGTAGTTATGGAATATCGGATACGTCTCTTGAAGAAGTCTTTCTCCATGTTGCGCATGACCCTTCAGATGAGTTTAATAAAGCATCCATTGAAACATTGACTGATGGTGGTACACATCCACGACCAGTAAGTCGAGATAGCTTCCGAAAAAATCGAACTCATAAAACAAACTGCCTCCCCATAAAAAGAGTTCATAATTCAAGTACTGAATTCTTAAATGATGACGATACTGAGATTACAAAACATTTAAAAGACGACGAGGGTACTTTAAATTGTGGTGCAGGAAGTTATCAAATTACTGGCTGCCCCCTTATTCGAATGCAATTTAGTGCTTTATGGATTAAACGTTTTCATAATATGCGTCGCAATAAACGCGGATTTGTCGCTGAGTTGGTGGTCCCGGTAGTGTTTATTTTACTTGCGGTTATTCTTTCTTCTATAACCGGAGGAATCGTACAAAACCCTCCAATGCAGTTAGAACCCTGGTTGCTTCAGCCAAAAAGAGGAGATCCTCATTTGAATGTTTTCTATTCCAATGGTGATATATCGAACAATGTGACAGAGCAGTTTGTTTCAATGACTCGTACACCGCTAGGCTTGGGAGGTGTTCGTTGCATGAATACAAGCGTGTACAATCTAACAGATTATCAATGTGGATCAGAAGACAAACTAAGTAAATGGTCATCCTTACCTCAAGGGGACATTCCTCTCTTTATACCTTTTTGTGATTGTTCGAATACTGGAAATTTAAAATGTCCCCAATTCACTACTAAACCTTCGTCCAAATTATTCACACCAACAACGGACTACTTGCACAATTTGACAGGATTTAATATTTCTGATTGGATTTTAGCTACTACCGATGAATATGTGAAACGTCGCTATGGAGGATTCGTTTACGGTTCAGGTTCAGTCATGAATAGTACTGGCCTTGTTACCTTTGTAAAACGGCTATTTGGTGGCGATGAAACGCCTGGCGAAACTAATTTTTGGGATAATATAAACAACTTTTTTGAAACAGCCTTGCCTTCTTCTCCGTATAATGTAACAACTTGGTTTGATAATAGTGGCTACATGTCGGCCCCGGCATATTTAGCCATACTACAGAACAGCATATTTCGATTTGGTGTACCAGAAGAAAAGGCTTCACGATTAGGCATGTCATTTGTCAATCATCCAATGAATTTGTCTGAAGAGAACTTTTTCGATAGTCTTGAACGTAGTTTAGTAGTTGATATGCTGGTTTCTATTTGTGTAGTGTTTGCGCTTGCTTTCATCCCTGCCAGTTTTTTGTTATTTCTGATTGACGAGCGAGTTTCAAATTCTAAACATCTTCAATTCGTATCTGGTGTGAATCCCTACATTTATTGGATTGCCAATTATGTTTGGGATATTATGAACTACATATTTCCTTGTTTCATTTGCATCATTATTTTTGCCATATTCGATCGCCAATCATATATTTCTTCTGTCAATGTGGGTCCGTTTATTTTGCTTTTGCTTATGTATGGAATCACAATAATTCCCCTGATGTATCTAGCCAGTTTTGTGTTTTCTACACCTAGTACAGCTTTTGTTGTTGTATCTTCGATTAATTTAATGTTGGGAATGGTATCAACACTAGCTGTGTTCATTATTCAAAGCTTAGAAGAAGGTGATGAGGAGATGAAGCAGATTAATAATTTTCTGAAGAAATTTTTTTTAGTACTTCCACAATATTGTCTAGGAAGGGGATTATTTGAACTATCACAAATGCATCTCGAAGCTACTGTTCCAGAATTTGGCACGCAGGGTAATCCCCTTGAATGGGATCATGTTGGAAAAAATCTATTTTGTCTATTAATCCAGTGTTTTGTTTTCATTGCTGGTGTCTGTTTGGTAGAGCGGCGTTGTTTTTGTTCCCAACGTCAGGGTCGAGTTAATCCTGATTTTTTAATTGATCCCGCTGATCAAGATGATGATGTTATTGTTGAGCAAAACCGAGTTTTAACTGGAGGTGCAGATGGAGACCCGGTACGCCTTGTCAAACTTACGAAAGTTTATCCCGGGAAAAAGCAGATTCGACCTGCAGTAAACCACCTCACTCTCAGTATACGCAAAGGAGAGTGCTTTGGCTTCCTTGGTGTTAACGGCGCTGGCAAGACTACCACATTTAAAATGCTTACTGGCCAGGAGTCGGTAACTCGTGGAAACGCGTTCGTAAGTGGTTTCAGCATTATTTCTGATATGGTATCAGTGCATAAGAAAGTTGGTTACTGTCCCCAGTTTGATGCTCTCAATAATTTGTTAACTGGACGCGAGACTCTTTGGCTGTACGCTCGACTAAGGGGCATCCCCAAACTGGAGATTGAAGGAGTTGTTCACTGGGCTCTAGGCCGGTTGAGTTTGATGCCTCATGCGGACAAACCCGCTGGCTTATACTCAGGAGGCAATAAACGTAAGCTCTCGACAGCGGTGGCATTGATTGGAAATCCTGATGTCATCTTTCTGGACGAACCGACTAGTGGAATGGACCCTGGCGCTAAGCGCTTTCTTTGGAACTGTATCCTTAGGATTGTGAAGGAGGGTCGCAGTGTCGTTCTCACAACTCATAGCATGGAGGAGTGTGAGGCATTGAGTCAGCGTTTGTGTATCATGGTAAACGGAGCTCTAGAGTGCTTGGGAAGCGTTCAGCACTTGAAGAACAAATTTGGAAAGGGATATACTCTGGCACTGAAACTTGACAACATGAACCCTCAGTTTGATGAGGTTGTTGCGTATATATCGGACAAACTCCCAACCGCTCAGCTTAAAGAGAGCAACTACACCCTGTTGCAATACGAAATTATGGGAGATTTAAAGTTGTCTGAAACCTTTGCTATTCTCCAAATCGCAAAGAACAGCCTGGGGCTTCTCGAAGACTACTCCATTTCGCAGACAACACTGGATCAGGTATTCATAAACTTCGCTAAGAATCAAAGTGAATTGTTGAGTGAGGATACTGCGGAACCAGCTCCTGAAGAGCCAGCTGATTCTGAACTTCCGGAGATTAAAAAGACATCTGGAAACTCTCGAAAGAACACGTATGAACTTGAGTCTAACACTAATGCCGGTTTCGACAACATTAACCAAGAACCTATCACTCCAGTTATGGCCGTGTAGCCTTATCCTTATTTTGAAAGTGAAGCATTTTTAATGGATATATTAACATTTTATTCAATGAAACGGCTGTGAATAGGATTTATTGTATGAAAAGCAACACAAAAATACTAATATTTTATGAAATTCACTTATTTGTGAGCAGTTTTACTAAAATCAAATTATATTAGATATTTCTATCATTTCTTTTTATTCTTTACTCATATTTAAAGAACAATCCGTTTTTCTTATATCCGCTTTTATTCTATTTATTGTTAGATGACATTTTATGACGTTTACATATTTTATCCTTTCAAATGTATTCTATGTCTACTTCATTCGTTTAATTTTCAAAAACATTATTACATAAACACTTTCATAAATAATCTTTCAACATACTCTATGCTTTCAAAGAGTAATACCAATTTACCTTTATCGAAAATTATTTTTGTTATTTGTCTTGTACTCTTATATACATTATATAATTAGTGATCACTTTGTTTTATATCTTAATATCGTCTCTGTATAGTATAAGTTATCTATTTACATATATACATATATTATGCCATTTAACTATTATGTAGAAATAATGTTATAGTTTTATTTTATATCATTTACAAAAATCTTCACATTTCTTGCAGCATTTCATGATAGTTACACAATTTTGTCTTTACGAATCAAACAATACTTTTATAGGTATATGTATACGTATATGAAATAATTATAAGTTTCATTGAAAATTATGTTTTTATTCACACGATCACAGAGTAATAATGTTACACAAATTTTCGACTTTTATTGATTCTGTAATTCAATCAATTTCATACTAGTATTAACGGATCCAGAAGCTTTGCAACTGAATGTTATAAACACTGACAAAAGGAACTCCTAGTAAGTTAATATAGTAAAACAGTTTTGATATACCTAATAGTAATAACTTATATTTTCAGACAACTTAAGTAGGTATGTTAAAATTACTTGTATATAGATATATTTGCTCTTAAAATTAATTTTACAATAATACTTGATACTTCTTTTTGTTAACCAATTTATACCTATAGATTTTATTGCCATACAACGATTTTCTACCGATGAAAATTCACAATGCATAGGAAATATATAAATCAATACGAGTCAAAAATTTGTGTATAATAATTCCACGCACGCGATCATTTTATATATCTATATGTTTATATATTCTGTGATGTTTTAAATTGAAACATCTAAAACTTGTATGTTTAACACTTTCCATCCTATATCTTTCTAAGCACTTGTTCCACTGAACCTTTCCATCATAAATACTCCACACACTTACTGATATGTGTATATTTTGGTAATTTTGATTAAATCACCTAACAAGTCTGCATACATAATATAAATTTCACACGGAATACCTAAACAATTGATATTATTGTAGTCCCTGATTTCAAATTTATTTTAATAATTTTGGAGGTACTAGCCTTACATCGATGAATTGAAATATATTTGTTCAGCTTATATATTTTAGAAATATGTTGTTTTTTGTATGTTCGTAATGTATGTGCTTTCAAAAAAACTTTATTATACAATATAATGTCACTTATGTTCATAATTTTAATGTAATAAATACTCATTGTAAATGTGATTCTTCTGTTTATATTTTAGTTTTTATTAAGTGTTACATTTTTTCTAAATATTCCACATAAATTAATTAAATGAAGTTTCTTCAATTTTTAGTAATAGACTATTTAGGTTATAAAAACGAATTACAATAGTTCAGTAGTACTTACAATTAAAGTCTACTAGAATATGTATATAAGATAGCTTTTAATTATCTTTTTAATTACTATCCACTGACAACTAATTAGCCTCTCATATATTTTCAAGAAGACGTTAATGAAGCATCTAATTTTAATAACAAACATTTAATAAGTTTAACTTATCTATAATACATAATAACAAAATAACGAGGACAGTAATATCAAACAAAAGCAATACCTCTAGAAATATGGTATTTATAATAAATAATTTAAAGATATAGATACTCAAAAATAGATAGCATATAGTTCACATTAAATATATTTAATAAAAATGTCTATTTTCAAGATTTTAGAGACTATTCGAAGTCATAATGCTTTATTAAGAATTATTTTTTCTTGAACTTTAGGCAGTTAATATTGATTGATGTCTACAAGTCTGCAGTTTAGACAATTATGGACTGTAATATTTATCATTGTCAATTTATTTTACTACCATCATGAATAATTCTTGTCTATATATATGCATTTTGACAATTATTAACACTAGTTGATTGTAAATAGCATTTATCATAGTCTTGCATGTTAAATATGCATATTAAGTCTTTAATATGAATACAACTTGACACAAATTCTGACTAATTCATTTGCCATTATACCTCTGCACGTGAAATGTTTGACATGTATATATATTATATGTAATAAATATTTTCAAATATATATATTTATCTACTAAATAAATATTTTTAAAATTCTATGAAAGTATTCAAGGCTAAATATATATTTTACATATAATATAATATGTATATACATTTTTCTTCTACGATCTAAAATTCGTTAAACAATATTTAATACCACTGATTAGTCAGTATAAGTAGTATAACCGTTATACAACATTTTTTAACATCGCGAAGCCGGGTAGTTTTCTATTTCAATCGTACATTAATATTTCAGTTGAATAGTAAACTATTTTATGACGAATAAAATATTTACATTGTTAACATTGAATATGAAACTCCATTAGACTTTTATATTTATTAGATATTTCTAAATCTACCAGTACTGTTAATCGTTTCATTTGTAATAACCATAATGAATGTAATATATATTAATAGTCGTCGGTGAAAATGAAATACATGCTATGTGCAAAATTTTTGACAAATTTGGTTTTTAATTACAAAGTGCTCATTATAGGCTATGCCAACACCCTCTAAAGAAATGTTATCAAACTCTTAATATTTAAGTCACTATGGGCAATAATGCAATACCTGCTATGTGTTTCGACAGATGCAATTCATGCTATGTGCGTTCAGCCTAATGACTATGTTTTAATCTAGTCAGTCATGATTACGCAATCATGAAATATTAACAATGGAAGTTAGTTGTGTAACTGCTAATATTAATAAAGCAGATTAAGCAAAATAATATATAGAAAAGTTATATAGGTTATGTAATATTTATGAATTAATCAATTTAAGTGCACAAAATAATCTTCCCAGTCA
>JAYRBW010081838.1:0-23400 GCA_036023295.1 Invenusta paracnida | reverse complement strand
GGTATCCAATTTTCAAAGGTATAGTGAATGTGACTTTCGGTAAAAAATAATGATTTATATACGTATGATAAATTGAATAGTTAACATGGTAACTTGATAGCTTGTGCCAGTAACGAGAAAGAGAAATGCGATAAGTTTCAAATATAAAGTCTACCTTAATTATATATGTATATATTACGGGGCTGTCACATTCCCTCTTATAATAAATGATTAACTTAACACGGTATATTGATAGTAATTTTCTAGATTTTGCAAAATTTGCAAAAATTCAAGTTAATTGCTGAAATGTTTTGCTTAATTTATATAGTTAAATTGAATCTTGAAATA
This sequence comes from Invenusta paracnida, assembly GCA_036023295.1. NCBI lineage: Eukaryota > Metazoa > Platyhelminthes > Proseriata > Coelogynoporidae > Invenusta > Invenusta paracnida. The sequence goes on along the minus strand of JAYRBW010081838.1, from coordinate 23,073 downwards.
TTTATATTACACTCCATGAATTAATTAAAAACGTTGTCTAATTCAGAACGTCAATTGCTCTACTTGCATTAATTACTTATAACTTAAATAAAATGCTATTACAAAATTTGCATATAACTGCCTTTTCATTCAGATATTTATGTATAAAAGTTTGTATCTTTTAACAAAATTAAATATTTTTCTATTTATTTACAGAAGCAAACTAATATCAATTTAATTTGTATTCGGTAAATTAGAATTTGACATAGATTCTAGCAAGCAAATCTGTAAGAAATTACATCTTATAAATCTATTTTCTTCCGAATTAAAATTCTTTAGGGAAATATTTTATCTGTGATTAAAATGAATAAGTTTAATTAAACGATTAGATTATAGAGAAAACTCTAGTTGAAAATATTCTGTAATAATAGAATAACAGAATAAATTGAAAAAGTTTATAGTTACAAATTTCTTTATAGTAAGTCATACGAGTACTTATGTCGTTTTCTAATCAAATTTATGAACAACATTTTTACGATATGGCATTAGGTAATATACAAATAGCAGCAAGCGTTAGAAGAATTGCTACTTATATAGTACATGTAGATTTAATTAGTAATGTTATGAAATTATGTAAATGAAATATTTTCACAAAACACAAAATATTACTTTCCATGAATGCATGATGTTTAGCAAAACGTGTAAAATATAAAACAATTGTTTTCTAACATCTTGATATAATAGTTAATAAATACGACAGATAATAACAATTTTATTTGGTATTTCCCAAAAGAGGTTCAAATTTTAAATGACCTTAATTTAATGATCCTACATGAATTACATAAGTATACTATATCTATGTGTGTGTGTTATTTTAAAATTGATATGTGGTATATATGGTGGTGTTTTTAGTAAAGAATATTATAAATAAATAACCCCAAAAGACGTTGTTCGTGAAAATCATATTTTTATAGGGGTAATCCCATTACGACTAAAGGTTATATTAAAAAAATAGTGACATTATTTTGATTAATTTTTAAATTAATTTCTAATGAAAATGTAATGCACTATAGTCAACTAATGTTATTTTGAGAAATCTTCCAAATTACGGTATTTCAAAATACTTTGATATAATACATTTATTTGCTTGGCGTATAGTACACTGAATATTTCTAGTGGTAAACATTTATATTAGTTAAATAAATGTGTTAAGAAATTATATTTTGTTATTTACATTTATTTTCTTTTATGATGGTTTTATACAAATCTCCTGATTTAAAAATACTCGCAAGCAGAATACGCTTGGGATTTTATTTGGAAAATGATATTTCTTGTCTTTAAGATAAAAGCAAGTACCTTTATATAATTGGAAATAATCTAAACTCCGCAAACACATTTTTCTTTAATTTGTAAATTAAGTCGGAAGATATTTTTCAAAACTACGAATCTATCTATACTTTTATCAACATTATTTTACAAATAATCTATCTATAAGCTGCATCTGTATCATATATCTTTATTGTATGTATATCCATAATATGTTAATATTTATACATAATTGCATAAGAATTAAGCAAAAGAAATAACATGTTCGTCATTTTCTTAGCAACAAAAAACAAATTTACATGACAATCGTAAAGTAAACAATTAATATAGAGATATTTTGTAATATCTTGATAATGAATATAATGTTCTAACATTTTAGAAAATTTTACTCTACCTCTTAATATAACTAGGATTTATTTAATTTATCAGATATAATAAAATATTTCAAATATTTGAACAATACAATTTCTATTTTACAAGGTATCGATCGTAAATCACATTAGTGATTATATGTTTATACATGTTATTAAACACTTAAAATGTAATCATTATTACAATATCTGAGTCATTGTTTTGAAACTAACAACAAATGTTTAAAATGTACGATTAATTTATTCAATTTTTTATACACTAACAAAATGAGAAATATAATAACAAATGCAGTTTTATAGTGAAATTGAACAGCTGATTTAAAAGTTTTTAAAAAAGAATTGAAAATATAATAATAGTATAATGTGTATTGAGAAATAAGATGCTTTTCGCATAAATCATTCTGCCTCCTCAGTTAGTATTCAATCAATTACAATTAACAGATAACATAATATATTCAGTTATATATAAATTTTATATATATAAATTGAAATAGTAAACAGAAATCATAACACTACATAAAACCATAATGATTACAGTTAAATATTATTCAGCTTGCTAATTTTATCCGTAAATCGAAAACAAATTGTGGGCTCACATAATTCGGAAATCGTTAGCTATGAAAAGAATATAACAATATGACAATTTATAAAGGAAAGGACATTATCATTTTAAACTCTTGTGATTATTTCTTTAACGTTGATTCCTTGATTAATGACTCGTCTAAGTTTTCGAAATTAAATTCAATGATAATAATAGGAATTAATTAAAAATAATACAAAAAATGTATCATATTTTGAAAAAGAAGGTTAAATATTTCGTATATTTTTCCATTTTCTCTCAATTGAATCCTTTAGGTGATCAACCTTGTAAACCATAAATGGGATATGTAAAGTCCATAAAATGCTTGCTACTTGGTTCAGTTTTCCTTATTATTAATATTACCGAATACAATTTAGCTAAATATCTTGATTCGTTTATCAAGCTAATCTATTATGATCACGTGGTCACGACAACAGATTAGGTTGTTAATAAATTAAAATACCATATAATCGCCAATATATCGATAATTTGGTAGTTTCGACGTTAAATCACGTTTTCCTTATGTTCATTTGAATGAAACCATCCATATTATTCGCAATTATGTTAAAATATATTAATACTTCTTCTACTAAACCAACTTCTCCTGTAGGAACCTTTAAAGCATTATTAATGCTAGTAACAGGGGTTTATTTATTTATAACGATCGCCTTTTAAACAAATAGATGGAATTACCAAGGGTCTCCACTGGCTTTAGTTTAGAGAATATTTCCTGGCTCATCTAAAAATATCGTAGCTTAAACCTAACGATAATAATTTTCCTGTCGATATATTGATGATATCTTCTGTAATTTCTCGAACAATAACGCTCAAATTCGCTTTCGAGTTGCATAAATATAACTCTACCTAATTTTAAATTCACTTCAGAAATCGGGAGCACATCAATTTACTTTTTAGGGTTCTTATTAATTTTAAAAATAATTATCTTAAAATCGTCATCTACTGTAAAAGAATATTTACAAATCTTCTTTTAAATTTTCGTACTCTAGCTTCTACTGCTTGTAAAAATAAATAATGTTTAGTATAATTTATAATAAGTTAAACTTAAGTAATAAACTATTATATGATACTATCCATTTATTTAACTCACAGCTGTATTTGATAAAAAATCCACGGACGAAAAGTTGTACGTTTGAATACCTTCAATTATACGTGTCTGATCTTCCTAAATTTCAAATACGTGAATGTACCAAATACATTTTGTACAGTTGCAATGTTCCTTACAAAAGTCCCGATCAACATTACATTACATATCACATCATGTTTTTATAAATAACAGCATGATGGTAAAAATCGGTTACATTTTATTAGAGTATCTGAATAAAATATCCAAAGATAAATTCGGTATGTTCGAGATATAAGAAGATTAAGTAGTTAATACATATACATGCTATCCTCACATACTATACTTAGAAATTATTATCAAAATGATAATTATATACTGGCTGAATAAGCTGATAGCGTTAGATATAGGCTCCTAACTTAGTTTGGAGTGTAACAAGTAACAACTAAAGTGTAAAATACTCTTTACGTGTTATAGTTAGTATAACATGAATGCAAATTTTAAAATACTATGTTCTTTTCTCATACATGTAGGTATTTATTGTATTCTCCAAGTTATACAACATCTTGTTTGAGGTTCAATAAATGTTAATAAATGACACAATGCTTACGAAAGTATACATAATGCATATCTATTTAAATATGATGAATAATATACGACATTTACCAACAAATTGCTTGCATATGTTTTATCGATTTTGATTGCAAATCAAATTTTAACTTTGCTATGTAAAATCACTAAACATGTAATGGAACTAATACACCGGTGGATATTTGGAAAAACGAATAAAAATATTCGGTATTATTTTGCGATATTAATACAAATTTTACACATTCACTAGTTTATAACTTCCAATTCATACTTTAGTACTTTCATGATTGTATTTGTCTGAATATCCCACTTCTTATTTAATCTTTCTCTTCAACCTTCGATTGCTATAGCAATTCTAAAGTTTGCTTTACCTAAATTACATTTTAAATTCAAAATGGAACAGAAATTGAAAACAGCGTGCGACAATGTCATAGAAATCGGACCAGACTCTATATAAACTGGATATGTATACTAAATATCAATTAGGAATACCTTAATAAATGCTTGACGCTAATTAAATTTAAAATAGTTGTTGACATTTAAATGTACATGCATTTTATTATTAATGCACACACACGTAGAATAAACATTGAAATAGTTGCGATTAAAAGCTGTGGATACTTAATTTTTTAATAAAAATATTTGTATAGCTCTGAAAATAGTTGAGAAAATAAAATTGATCTGATTAGGTTATTAAGAATTGGTTTATATTATATTATATCTTTTATAACTAAATTATATTTTTAGAGTTGATATATTTAATATATAATGATTATTTTATAAGAACGTCAAGAAAATTATTGGCAATGTCTCAAATAGAAACTTATTGTGATATTACAAGCATAGCTACACAAAAGGTGGTGAGAAAAAATTGCTGAATTTATTGACTGTTCAGAAATTCTTGGGAAAAGATGGTGCTTTATAGTTTTAACAATGTAGCGCTACTGCCTATAATTCTCAGAAAAGGTAAATGGGTAAATAACACAAGATTTCTAAGCATGAGGAACACGATCTTTAAACGAGAAATACTGAGTTATTTTATGTGATTAAATAGTGATTATATTTTAAATATATGTATAATTATATATTTATATATCATTATAATGACAATATAAATGATTAATAAATTATAACGCTTATTCACTAAGTAAAATGTTCCGTTTAAATTAATTTTTAAGCATTTTTCAGTACTCTGTATTTCTCGCTTAAAGATCGTGTTCCTCTTGCTTTAAAATCTGGGGTTATTTATCAATTTACCTTTTCTAAGAATAAGTAGGGGCGTTACTTTAGTCAAACTAAGCGCCATTTTTTCATAATTAATTTCTGAGCATAGCTCCCTGTCAAAAAAATCAGCTATAGCTTCTTATAGCTTCTCATAGCTGTTCCTATGATATTGATAGATTTTTTATTCTAAACATTGAACATAATTTTCTTGGCATTTTTATAACAGAATGATTGTATATTAAATATGTAATCAATTCTTAATGACTCTCATTATGCAATCAGACCAGTCATATTTTCTCAATCTATATTCTACTCTCTCTCTTTTCGTGCTCTCAGATAAATTGTTTTATGCTTGACCTGTATTTTTGTATATATATTTTTTCATATATTTAAAAATTTACCTTCAACTTAAAATTGTTATCTTACTCTTCATGTTTACAAAGCTACTTAGATGTACTACTAGTAAATTATATTAAATTTGGGAGCCGCACAGAATAGCAGAGAGATTATTAAATCTCATCAGCGGGGCATACAAAAACAAAATATAAATTCAATAGTAGAAACTGTAGCAAAGCGCTGGTATAACACATAAATAAAAGGTATTGTCATAAGTATCCTGATACTCTCATAAATACGTTTACGTATGAATTGAGAGGTAGATAACCATACTATTTAGGATTGGTGACCTATAAATAAGCTATATGTTGATATTAATGTAATGATAATTATTATTCCTGATGATGTCCGTATAGAACAAAACTATTGGAATATATTTTATGTTGATATATCGTGAAAATCATGATATACTTATTTATCTTGCCTTTATCGGGTAATACTAAAGTTGTTCCAGACTCAATTCTTTTTATTATTATTATTACGTATTTAACGTAGCTCGCTACTGAATTGCAAACAAGGTAGTATAAACATCAGTAACGGAAATTTGTACATTAGAGAATATGTATAATGTTGTTTGATCATACAGATTACAAATACTGCAATTTTAATATTCTTAATTTTCCTATTATACAAGTGAGTATGAGAAAATTATTTGCCTTTGAAATGTGAAAACTATTTCTCCTGAAGTAATACTTTCATATATTTGCGTTAAATATTATGAAATACAGTTGAACGTTAAGATACATACCTTAATATGATATATAAATTTAAAATAAGTTTTTATAGCTTTCTTCAACGAGTCAGAATTTATATTCATTTTGAAAAATATGTTATATTCTTTTTTTAGTATTTTATTTTAATAATAAGTTAATTAATATAAACATTCAGAATATAAAGCAATTATGAGTAGGTTTTCTCAATTTTTCATAGTAAATTGTAATCACCGAAATTGGAATAAAATAATAGAATTTCTTGATTTAATATCAACCTTTACAAATATTGGGAATAACAATAATTTTTTACATTTATTTATGTAAGAATTTGGTGCTCAATTTGTGAAAAATGTGCGATCACCATTTTCTCATAGATAATTTTATCAACAATATGCATAAAATATTTCAATTCTTGATAATCTTATGTAAAAATATATAAAAAGTTTATATACCCTACATCAAAGAACTTTTGTTCGATTTTTGATTACATTTATAACCTGAAAACTATTTAACTAATAAACAATATTTGCAAAATAATATCAATGTTAATGCATGAATTTGTGAAATTTGACAAATAATTTCATATGTCAAACTGTACATATCTAAAGCCTGTATATAGCCTTTATGTGCAATTTATGTGCAACTTTTGTAGGAGAATTTAATGTACCTATGTTTATGCCAAATAAAATTGCATGTTTCAGAAGAATACATACATAAATATATAATATATAAAGTTAATTTGATACAGTAGCTAAAATAAAATGTAATGTAGTACACAATAAGAAATATATTGTTTAATATTATCAGAATACAGTCATATTTGTTATACTTTTCAAAGATTTCTTAAATTTATGTCTACATTTTAAAAATATTTTTATCGCCATACGTTAGAAATTTTATAGTACATAGATATTCGCTGTCTCTCTCTATATATTTATATTATTATCATAATTAACTAAAATATGATTTAGATTACATTTACCTATTTACTTCCCTATTACGTAATGATTACAATCTTTGAAGTACACCTTATTAACTAGAAAATCCAATCATTGTCATAAAAGAACATGTAAGTTATAAAATCACTAAATGACACTTTTCTTCTCTTAGCATTAAGAAACAATTCTATGTATACAGATTAAGCAATAAATGTAAAATTAATAATGTAATTAATGCATACACTACAAATAGAAATTTTAGGAGAAATATATTGATTCAAAACATCGACAGTTATAGTCGAAATTCATATAATCATCATTAAAACAGAAATTCGCCTATTTCTTTTCTCAAATTCGTGATAATCCAGCCAATAGATTTTCTCTTTTCCTTCCCATTCATTTTAGAGCTTTCTTTGACAATTTTATGGAATGAAGGATATTGTAAACGATGCTTACTGAATGGCAGTAAAATACGAAGCCACAACAGAAAGATTTCTTTTGATATAATGATTTTCGTTTATATATCTTCTTTTCAAAAGTATAAACAGGTATTCGTGTTGCTGCATTTTGTTATAAATAACCCAGTTTCGGTCAAATGTTTTCAACTAATGAATTAGTGATAATGTGTGTACACTTTAAATTACCCAAATAAGAAAATAAAACGTGTTAATAACCCTACAACAGCAGACAATATTCCAAAGACATTTTTCTTGTTCAGGACAAGTTAGGTTAATTTGATTCTGTGTTAAAGAAAAGAATACAAGAGAAGCGGAATTATAGGGGAGAGAAGCGGAATAGAGGGGTGTTGCAAATGGTGTGTATATATTTATGCACATTATTGGGAGGGATTCCAATCTATACGTGCACATACACATACGTACTTACTGGTTGATTTTCTCTGCTGAATACACTGTACTTTCAGCATTCATTACTTTTCCTCTGTGATCCCTCTTCCCATTCACCAGTCCACATTTATTATATGGAATTTCAACTACAACGCAAAGCAGATATTAGTGCTGTATGTGCGCCAAGCAAGAAGATATTCAGTGCCAAAGTAGAAGTCATAAGCATTAGAGCTGTTCTCTTCCCTTACTGGTTTATTCTGATTCTTTCTTTCATATGTTCACTCGTCTATAGTCTGCTGCAAATCTTCTGATAGTTGTAGCAGTGTTCTTCATGCGTATAGCCCTTGGGGGATCCTCTTATTCTACTACTGTTAGTGTGGTGGTGACGAACAGAAAACTTACTCCTAGCTACTGCAGTGGTAGTGTGGTGGTGATAGAACATTTACATAAATACATACACATAATACGCATCGACCAAGTTAGCTACTTCTTGTTGGTCTTCCACTCCTCTTCGAGCCACCAATGCAAGATAAGGGGTATCCCGACAACCGGACAGTTAGAATGTTGCTTCCGTCCACTCAATACCATCGTCTCTGCTGCTAGCACAAAAAGGTGTAATAATTCAAAGCACTGTATAGACAGAAACAGCTAAAACTGGACTTCTGTACTGTTGTGCATTCCTTCGAAAATTACAAAAATGTACAGTAAACCAATCAGACTCGCTAAATTGTAGATATCAATTTCGTAATTTGTGCCATTTTTTCCTCTTTATTTTTTCGAAGTTATTACTAGTGGTTTTCTCATGTAAGCAATGTCCTCCAAGAAACATTCACAACACCAGAATATCCAAGAAAACCACCAGCAAACAAAACATACCGCTGCTACAGGAACAAGCAACAACAAAAATCGGCACATTGACGTGAGTTATCTTCGTGTTGACGATCCTCCTAACTACAAAATTCAACAGCATTATTCTCCAGTTCCACCCGGCTCACCCCTATTCAACGGTGGTCAGTCTCTTCAGACAAATGTCGTTGTTGACGTCAACGAGGTCGCTACTCCTCAATGGAAATACAAATCCTCTGGTTCCGCGCCCCCTCGTATCAGCTCGGCCAACCGCTCTATTAACACACAGAGAGTCTGCAAGCGGACCAGCTCCGGCACCCTTCTCCCTCATCTACTCACCGTCGAGTTTGAGACGGAAAACAGTAACCGAATCACCTACTTCGTTATGTCTTGCCTTGTGGCCACCTTCATCAATCCTTTATTCGGGTTTGCCGCAATTTGTTTTTCCCTTAAGTCACATAATCTCTTCATGACGCGAACGACAGTGGGTCGGAAACAAGCCCACTTTTACGGTCGCCTGGCCTTCATTGTGAACGTCCTAGGGATAGTTCTCACAATGCTCGCTCTTATCATCGTGTTCTTCTACATGGGGGAGAATTCTTTTGAGGACAGGAATGAGAGGGACACAGGCGACGATCTCAAATTGAAATTGTTAACTACGGTACCACCGCTGGAATCTAGAATGCCACCGGAGAACTCAGTCGTCAGAAGAAGTTTGCGTTAAAATGCTCAAAGGGATTGTATTTGTCACTTAATGTTCTTTCAATTCGCGCCACGTCGAATTATTTTTGTTTTTCTTTATATTCTTCTTTTGGAGATCCTAAAGAAAACAGCCTTTGTTCGCCACATATTTTCAATTGGTGGACTGTACATATACAAAACAGAATATAAAGTATTGATTTTAATTAAGACATTTATTGTACTTTCAAATGTGTACATACTATTTTATATTTTCAATATGGGGTGTATTCAAGTAAATTTCAAGAATGGAATATCTTGCTAAAACTTGATAAATCGTAATCTACTTTAATATATATTCCATTTATTTATCTTTCATCGAAACGCAATTAAATACAATATTTTATTTTCAAATTAATTAAAATGATGAACTCTAAACTGTTTTATGTATGCTAAATCTAAAATTTTATGAAATCGACAGACTTTTTAAAATTTTATACCAAATGAGGAATACTTAATATATATAATATACTAAATGCCAAATAATTAATAATAATAATAATAAAATGTAATATTATATTTTTCTCATGAAAAAGATTAACATTTTCATGTTATACTATTGTAAACAACATTTGTTATACAAATAGAGAAATTTATTATCAACAATTATTGTTCCCATTTATATTCTCGGAATAGAATATGCGACAGGGATTTATGATGGATTTTTCAAGAAGACGTATATACAATTTTTCAGTTTCCACTGTATATAAAATACTTTGTTTATATCAATATAACATATTATAAGTATACTTACTTTGAATAGGAATGCTCAAAGTTATATATAATTATTAACATATATAAATATTATGACTTAGAATTTACTTAAAAATACAATTGACATCGTTGCCATAATAAATCCATATATATGTAAATAAATGCCGTCTAAAAATACTTATTCATATATACACTGCAACTGCTTTACTTCATGTTATAACAGACATATACCACTACATTCATGATTTTCGTAATATGTGGAGTGTAATTTTTACTTTGTTTCTTTGGAATACACGTCCACCTTCTATATAACAACCACGTCTAAAGTTTTCTTATTGTTATAAGATCCAAGGGTCCCTAATATTTCTATTATAGTAGCTAAAGGCTTGCGTTAAATAAGATTGGCTGATGACATGCCTAAGCTGTATAGATAGATATGAAATGGGTTCTAGAATACTTTTGTATTTTGTAAACTCTCCTTATTTACTTGACAATAGAAGCTATGTTAAAAATATTGACATTTGTCCTTTATAAGTGATATGCCGATAAAGAATTAGTGATCCATGGTGTGATCCAAATTGACCATATGTTGCTCAGAATTGCAGAGTAAATATATATATATGTTTTTAAACTTTCACAACTAAATATGATTTATTTTCTTGGTTATGTTATGTTCTGTTTAGTATAGTATAATAGCACTGACGCATTTTAAGTATTGGATGGAAAAAGAATCTATATATTTTTGTCAAAATCAATATTGTTCAATTTTAGTTTAATAACGTATCATATTTTAATATTATTGACTATAACAAAGAACATGTTAGAATTATGTACCTACCGTATTTACCCGATACGGTATATAGTAGAGGATTTAAGAATGACAGGAAGAGGATTTAAGAGTGACAAAAAAACGAGTCGTATATGCTATATATGTATATTTAAATTCGACATACTATAAAGATTCCTTTGATTTATGTCTTATAAATAATCTTTTGCGCTATATTTAAAAATTAATATGATTATAAGTTTGTGTTATATATAAGCATATTGCAAATTTACGCCATTTTACTAAAACTGCTATAACTTACCTAGGTTTTTTATCAAATACAATTTTAAAATCATATATAATAAGATACAATTAATCTTGCTGTTATAATTGTAATTTAAATATATAATAAGAACAAATAATTAATCCATTTCATATGTAAGTTTTTTAAATATTTAAATGAAGATTATTTTTAATATTTATATTGTAAAAATAATAAAAATGTCTATATTTAAATATTTCAAAAATAATAATATTGAATTAATTGGATTAATTTTTATTTATCATATTGTATTTGAAGTAAATTATAATAGTAAAATAAACTTGACTTTAAATAAATAAATTTAAAATTTGATTTTATAAAAAACCTAATTAATAGCAATTTTATTAAAATTGTGTATATTGGCCATTAAGACAAACTTAAAATAAAAATGACTTTCAAATAGGTCAATAAATTATTAAGACATATCAAAAGAATCCTTACAGTATGTAGAATTTAAATATCTATCGCACATTATATAGCTCGTATTTTTTGTCTCTTAAACCCCTTCTTGATGGGTGTGCCAAGTATAGTACAGACTTTTAAACAAAAAATTTAGAAGCCCAAAGTGTTAAAAGGGTTTGCACATTATACGCAAGGTGAATTTATTTATTAGGTAAGAGCTAAACCCTTTCTTTATTTTGGAAGTTTCAAATATGGGGTGTAAACTATAATACTCGAGTAAATACCGTGTATTTATAATTTATGTATTTTGTTTTTGATTTTTTTTTATATTAATTATTTTCAACATAAAAATTGGCTGGACAAATTAAATTTATAATAAAAAAATGTCAAAGTAATCATACATATACATATAGATTAGTACTCACTATAAAATGAAACCATAAATAATTAAATTTTATAATAAAACATACGTTACTCCTTTTTTTGTGTGTACTGAATAGACATTATATGTTTAATTAATTTCTTAATTATATTTGCATTTTATATATATGATGGCATTTACAATATTTAAAATTTAGTTTGAATCAATTTTAATAAAGCTTTTTGTTTTACACACACCTATATGTCTATATTGATAAATAGACATATGAATTCCTTTTTTTACATAAAAAATGGAATAAATATTAAAGGAATGATAGTTACCTAATTATTATTGCATACAATAAAATGACTAACATTAGGTACATGTAGTAGTTTTTTATTAGTTGCTATATATTTAAACAAAGTATATATATACATTTAGTATCATATACAAACTAAACATTGCTTAGTTTTTATTTTTGTTTTGTATACCTGTTCAATCTAGTGCTTTTAACATATCTGATAAAACACATACCTATACTGGAAAGATTGGAATATATAAGCTGATAAGTACGATGTATTTTCAATACATTAACTTTTTAAAACAAGCTTACAGAGATAGAAATGGAGTATTATACTGGCCGTTAAACGTATTCGTATAAATATATTTAAATATTATCTATTTTTATGGATGAAATCGAGTAAGCCCGTATAAGTCTTCATCCGCATACTGCTATCTGCACTTAGTATTACTAAAACATACAAAACATTGGCTAAAACTTAAGATTCACCCAACATTTGAAAGAGCGGATTTATTCCTAAGGTATTAGATGTAGTTTCTTTAATTTTTTAGTAAGTGGTGGCGATTTCAATTTAATAAAAGACGGACATATATTATGTTACATATATATATCTATATACTTGTATGTAGTCATGATAGAAACTAACTATCCCATGATATATCTGTGTATTCATACATATATTCTTTTGAGTCTATTATCTTACTGTGTACATATTATAACTACGTATATATACGCTAATAAATCGATTTATATAGCGATTTGTAAATAGCGGCTGATGGAACTGTGCGGGGTGGGGGAGGCAGCATAATTTTGACTATTTCTGTCGTCTAAAGTTTCCAAAAGTTTATAAATTTTCTTTTAACTGCTGCTACTCATATACATCCATGCAACAACTCTGAGGCTCTTGAAACAATTTTGAAGAATTGATCATGCGGTCACCTCGCTTGTAAAGCGGTCTAACGGTCCTATGAAAATTAAATAAGGGTTTGAGAACTTACAATTTAAACTATTTACCTACTTTTAAAATAAAGAACTCCCAAAATAGAAACTGACATCTCTATTTTAAAAGTTCTTTCCTCAAAATATCTCTTAATTTATGGCCTGATAAAATTTATTTATGTAGCTATTTGCATAATATTTTACGAGTCTATAGGGCTTATAAATTCTAGCAAAATGATTTCATAATCTAGTAATGAAGGGCATCATTAAAGGCTCGTAATATTTGGTCATTCTGTACTACCCATTAAAGTGAACGACTTGAATAATTCTTGAAGGCCATTAAGTATTGAAAATTTTATTCATTGTAGGTGGTATAGTTAATTACGATATTGTTTCGGAACCGTAATTTATTCATTATTGATTTTTAGGCTGTTATCACTCCCCAACTTATCCGACTGAAGTTATTTATGTTAAATGAATGACCCTTATTGTTATAACTTTATGCAGTGGGGGATGCAGACTTTGGACTAATGAGTACAAATACTGTATAATTCCAATATTTAATCGTGATGTTCTTATTTTAATTCATAAATGGAATATACCAGAATACGAAAGAGTTGGGTGAATGACCAAACAACTTAATAAAATTAAGTATCGACGCATTCATGAATAATACATAATTGATAACACATGTGATCATTTTTGAATATTGAATCTTCTTTATAATCTTAATATTATCGAAATTGGTCAATTTTGAGGGTAAATAAATAATTTTTGTTATAATATATTGTAAATAAATTATTTATTTAATAAAAAAAACATGTCTGTGATTGTAAATGTATTTTAAACAAAACAAATACATTTCGAATTCACACTCTAATTATTAGAAGCAATATATAATAATACTTATTGGGGTCTTTCGATTTATGTACAACGCAAGCAGAATGGCAGAAGACAGAACAAGATTCCGGCAGCCATTAGAGAGGCTACTCTCTAAGCAGAGTGCCTAACTGACAGACTGATATTGTATCCTCGTCAATTATTTTATTTTTAAATATTATTCACGTTTGCGTTTATCTTATTTCATTATTTTTATTTTTATTAATTTGTATCAGGTAGCATAAATACAGGTTATGCATTAAATACCATGTATGAGTGATATACTACATTATTTACTAATATTGAAAATAAATTTTACAAAATAAGCTGTTTACGTTTTTCTTTTAATTTTAGACATTTTAATGCACTTTTTACTTGATTGCATTTTTTATGTTTTATGCGTTACGAGTGTTTTTAAAACTATCTTTTATTAATATACAATATTAACAATAATATAATTAAAACCACTTGTTGAGGTCCAAAAGTATATATTATAATATTAAATATTATAAATAGTATATTTAAAGGTTATAAAATATCATAAAAATGAATTGAATACTTGTTTGATCCAACTTAGATTAAAAAATTAAACGGTATATGTGCTGTTTGTATATATTGCAATTATGAGCCATCAATCACTCCGCTTTTTATCTCAAACCGAAAGACGCTGCTTTTAATCCTGAGCAGAATGACGAATAACTGTTTACAAATCATGCTTACTACAGCTAACGCTATAAAAGCGTTTGCCTAAAAATGGTATACAGTTAGTAAATTTAAAACTTGCTTAAATTAAGCATTTGTCATTTATTTTGGTAGAATTTAATAAATACGAATAAAATTTAAGATGTCTCTAAATAAAGACGACATATTTGCATAAATGTCAACTTTGCAATAAACTTGGTTGACAAGAAGATTACTAATGATTTATATACAATATGTATTATTTTTATCGAAAATTAAATGTTATTATCACTGAATTTCAGAATTCCACCAATCATTAACCATTCAAATAATTACATAAATAAGTAGAGCAGGCCAATGATTTACATTATATGGAAATCTTAATGTATGTATATAGGTTTAATGTATATAATAAAACATATGCAATGTTAAAAATAATTTATATGACAAAACTGATAAAACACCTATATGATCTATTAATGCTTTTATGTTAGGTTGATGCTCTACTTTTTATTCTATATTTTCTGTAAATATTTTATATGAAATAAAGTGCTTCAAAAATTTATAAGATCATGAAAGATTATTTAAAATTTTAAAGGTTAATGTAAAATTTGTCTTTACAAAATATTTCATTTCCTAATTTTAAACGATTAGTCAACGAAATGAATTAAGCCTATTATAGGCCTATATTAAGCCTACATAATAATAATATTGCACATTTTGTGTCACAAATGAAAACAATATTTTGTAAATTTACGAATAAATATTAGCATTTTTATGTTTATGAATAATACAAGTAAAATCTATTGATGTCGAAGGTTTTATATATAAACATATGTTCAATGAAACATGGCATTTATATAAATCTACAAAATACGCATTGCTAATTTTTATATATCTAGATATATATATTGTACGTAAAAATAGATTTGATTTTTTTAATTATGTATAAATTTTAGTTATATACAATTTTAGCATAGAGGTTAGAGATGAAAATACTATACTTGATAAATATAGTTATTGGGTGATATAATTTCTTCAAAAAAAGTAAATATAATAAATGACATTTTTATCTGTCGCATTTTCTTGAATATTTCTAATAGAGTTATATGTGATACATACGTATGTAATGTAATGTAATACACATATATAATATATAAGACGTATATAATGTAATACACATATATAATATATGACGTATATAATGTAATACACATAATATGATATATGACGTAAATAATGTAATACACATATAATAAACCAATTTAATTTTAATAGTACTTGTTTGTACTATGTACAAAGACCAGTCAATAAAAGTGCAAGCTTGAAGCTTCAGCTGAACAGTCTTTTTGTAAGCATACTTTATCTATTTCTTATACTTTTCACATGTCTAGTTTTTTTAAATGGTAATTTGATAAAAGATATACTTGTCTGAATTATAAAGTCTATAATCATCCTATTTTGCAATTGGATAATCTAGATTAATTTTTATCCGAATGAAAAACGGTTATATATATGGCATAAATATTGTATATATAAATTGTACGCCAAAATCTGAAAATGGAATTTCCTCATAAATGCCAATGCACCTTAATAAAAAAGAATGAACTTTTCATGAAAGATGTAAATTAGAGAAGTTAATTAAATATGTAAATTCCGAGGAATTGAAATTATTGTGCGTAAATAAAAAATGAAGCATATATCTTAATTCCATCAATACGTATTTCAACATTGCAATATTAATTAAAAATATAAATGTTTACATGAATAAATAAGTCTTACACCAATGATTTTATGTTATATTATGAATAGATTTTGTTGATTGAGTAGGAGTCTACAAACATCTCTCTAAACGCAATATTTATACTACGGTATTAATATATATGTATATTTAAGATAAAATTATTTGGTTATACTGTAGCTCTACTTAATTTAACAAGATGACTGATATTTTTCTCAATCATCATATATCATCCTCTGTAGATATGTTTATGTATTGGCTATGCAATACACAGATTATACAATAATCTATTCTCACTTTCCTGACAAACGATTTTATTGAGCGTGTCATATCCACTCATCGGAATGAAATATAAATATAAAAGACTAAATTAAAAAAATGTAAAACAGTAAATTATACATCTGTCTTGATACTTGACCAAAGCATAAAATATACTTTGAAATAAATGTTATACTTTTAATGCGTTTGACAATTATTTATGTAAAGTATGATAAAATATTTAATATCCACACTCTTTTATGAAATGGGTAAAATGGTATATGAATATAATAAATTGATTGTATTATATAATGAATGTAAATATTATTAGTAATTTTATATTTTAATTTTATTAAATCACCAATATTCACTATCTTCAAATGCGTAAGTATATTTTATAGTTTAAAATGACAAACTGAATGACACTTCAGACAATTTCATTTTAATTGTCACAATATATACATAATAATGCAAGCCACATTTTCCCAAAAGTCAGTTTTAGATAGTGAGTATTAAGGTGATTTGAATAACACTAAGTTTATCAAAAAATGATTGAGTGTAACTTTTAGTAGCAATCTGGAAATCTTTTTTTCTTTCTAAGCTCAAAATCAATTGATGCTTTTTTTTGTTCTCAATTTAAATGGCGTTTTTTCCTGGATAATTATCTATTTTTGTATAATTAAATATAGGGAGACTGAAAAACATGCATCAAAAGAATTTATTTTTCAGGCGTATATATTTAAATATTAAATGAATATAAATGTTACACTTGATAAAAGCATATTTTTTCTTAAATTTGGTAGTGGAATATTATTACTAACGTTAAAATATAGGTGTTGATTTTCAAAATAAGCATCTACAAATTTATCGCAAATGCTTTATCTAGGAGGCAGCATTGCTTCTTATTCTTAATTTCAATTATAAGTAACTAACAATACTACTACCAAAACGTTTATATGTAATTTATTGTTTTTAAAAGTAAGATTAAACTCAGAAATAAATAGTGCTACTAATATACAAACTTATTTCTTGTTAAAATCAAGTACATAATATAAATATACTAAAATATAAAGGTGCAAAAATCGAACAAGTAACCAAGGAGTCTGGTGGCATTACAGAATAATGATGTAATATTTAGCGAGATAAACACTATATTAGATTACTTAACTGTATTTTAGGTAATGAAAAACTTTAAAAGGTAGCGTAATTGATGGTATAAAAGATTACTGTGCATTTTACTATTATATGCGTTCACAAATTATTATCCGAGAATTAATCAAATTTTATAATATATTGAACATAATTCTACTGATAACATGGGATTACCTACATATATACTACAGAACCATACAATTAAATATGCATATAAAATGATAAAGAGATTACATTGATGAAGAATTCTTTATTCACTCTATATAATTACATTCTGTTTATGTGTATTAAAATAATTTTATGATAGTTAGGCATGATTTCAATTATTTATTTAGTGGTCAAGGTCACCCTCTATTACTGTTCCATATTGATAAATAAGTAACATATAGTAAGTCAGTGAGTGCTTGGGCATTCGCTTTCTGCGCGGTTATGCATACATTTTTCTAAGTGACTTTTATTTTCCTGTCTTACTGTTACTTTTCTACGTCTATATTACATTTGTTCAAATACCTTTATTATCGATTGAAATTATTTTATGTACAATACAATGGACACAAATTGTTTTTCGATTAGAAAATAATCAATATGCATAAACTTATTTGATAGCAAATTATGTCAAAGTGTATATGACAAACATGTTTTTGGAAAGTTTCAAAATATCCGGAGAAACGCAACGTGCCATCTTTGTGTATTTTATCATAATTTTGAAATTTTTGATTAAAGTCAGTTTGGCTTATAGCTCTTTTCAGGACTTTTTGCATTTCTCATGATGGCAATTTTTCTCCCATTGCTCATTCCTCCTCTGTCTAATTCCTGATTTTGTTGATTCATTCATTCTCTTCAGTCAAGTTTTTCTTTCGTACATATTTCTTGTTTCACTGTATCAAAGATCAAGCTACTATTTCTTCTTCTCCAATGATCATATTTCCTGAATTTCCTTTTCTTCACACTACAGAGGAATTAAATATACAGAGCGGTTGTTTGGAGCCAAGGTGGTTACTATGCAAATGCGTATATAATTTGAATATTTCTTTTAAGCTTGTTTTAACTATTTAAACTTTGATGAATAATTACATTTTCTTAGTAAGTACTTTTGAAATAAATAGTTATATCTGGGAAGATATTAAATATCCCTATATAACGTCATTTATTCAATAAAACTGATAATTCTGTTAAACATTAAAGTTGTTTACATTACATCCATCGCCATAAGCATCCCATTTTTCTCTCCTTCCAGACGCTTAAATTCTTTCCTTCCTCATATATGTCGGTTCGCCATAACACAGAATAATACTATGTTTTATTTTTCATTACTGCTGTATACTGCTACAGTATGTACTATTATTTTTACTACTTTTCTTAGTACTTCCTTACTCATACTTACCTATTCATATTACTGCATTTTTATATTCAAAACTGTTTGTATCCTATATAATAATACTGATTTTTACGATTCACATTTTTTCTAAATAAACGCTTATTATTATTATTTTTTATTTTTTTATTTATATAAAAGAGTATTAAAATCGTAAATTATAAACATAAAATAACTTCATACATTATATTTGCTTTGAATATAGTCAACTGCCATTTATGAGCAATAGAAGCTGTTATTATTATAGCATTTATTTGGCTAACCCTAACTCTACCCCCCCCCCCTCGCTATAATTACATTCATAGGAACTTAACAAAACAGGATTCCCACCCTTAAACTTTGATTGATCTTAATAAATATGTGATACACAATTACATATTAATCCACTGTCTGTTAATTTTGATTCATAAAACCAACATTGCAGAAATTCTTGCTGTATCTTATTAATAGAACAATTTTGCCTTTTTTGCCACACTTTTTTTGAACGCATAATGAATAATAATATAACAATTTTATTTTGTCCTTAAGCTTTTGGATGTAGGTATATATTTATTGACACCCATGCATATAATGAATTGACTAACTTGTATTTATTATATTTAAGTATATAATATATAAGTATACATATATAATTTACATATATATTTATATATAAGTATTGTAACACTTAGAAAAGTTGATTGGAATAAAATGAAACTTTCAATATGTATTTACTATTTGGTTTTATTGTTCTACTTGTAAAGTCAGGAAAATATAGAGTATAAGTAGCATATATTACATTTTTTGATACTACATAATTATATGATATTTATTGAATCTAATAAAAGCATTACCCATACATTATAAGTTCATCTTGCTAGTAAAATCTTAGAAACTAGTTAAGATATAGACCAGAGATATTTCAGATTCAAACTTCTGTTCATTCATTATAACTCTGTGCTCACCACCGCATCTCCAACAAGCCTTCTTTTGACTCTTGCCATATTTATGACCCATTCATTTGTATTAATCTTTTGTCAGCTCACTATCAGGTCTCTTCTACATTTAGCCACAATTCAAATATCTTAGCCATCTTCTCCTCTTTCTTCCTTATAAAGTCTAACTTTCACAATCACAGTGCAATTCTCCACATGTGTGCTTTACTTTCAAACACAAAGTCAGGTTTCTTTGATTTCAGCTTCAGTCAGGTTGGTTATTGCATTTTCTAATTGGCAGCCTAATCTTTATCTTCGTCATGTTGTCCTCTTCTGGTATGAAAAATGATCCTAAAAAGTTAAATTTCTTCACACTCTAAATTTTATCATTACCGATTTTTATTTTACATGATTTATTATGTTGTCCCAGAGTTTGTGTTGGGGTTATCCCCCAAAAGACCTTGTCTTGTGCTCATTGGCCTGACAAATTGCCTATATTGTCCTCTTCCTAGCTGTTAGTCATTAGTGTATTAAATGTATTTAATAGAATATATTACGATATAGAAAACTTGGGAATCATAATAAAATATTTAATTAATAATTTAATTATTTAGCTGATCAACGTTTTTATTTATTATATAGATAATAACATAAATTATGTTATATTATTACTAAATAATTTGAGTCATTTTGATTAATTTTGTTTCAATTAGTAACATAATTTCAATTACTAAATGTACATGAATTTATTTGATAATAATTATCGATTTACTATAAAGCTACAGATATTTATATATATAGATTGGCGCATAAAAAACCGCGTTTTTTATCCACAGATTGGTTTATTTCAGTGTAATACCCAAAAAATAAAAACCACAAGCTCGGAATAACAAATTGAAGAAAAACAATAAAAAATACCAATAATTAAAAACAAAGTTCAGATATATTTCGGCTTAAAATGCCTTCATCAGTGATTAAAATGAAAAAAAAATGAGGGGCTAAAAACGCGAAATACAATTTAGGCACCTAACAATTTTATTTTTAACTTTATGAAAAGCGTCTTGAAATTATATAATACATGTATTAGATGTAGGTATAACACAAGCATGTGTATGAATTCTCTTTAATGGTAATTTAACTTAGTAATAGAAAATAGTCAAGCATGCCAGTTAAATTCATTAAATATTTAAGTCAGCAATTTCATGTTATCTAGAAAATTATCCAAATTTGACAACTAAAATGTCCTCCAAGCTTACTATTTACATATGTCCATAAGGCAATATGTCCTAGTGTAATTGAAATAATTTTCAATGGGGCATTTTTCCATTCTCTTGTAAAATTGCTTTCGCAAAAGTATCCCCACTATAGCAAGCTCGATACATTTTATCTTGAGAATTCTGTATTTACATAGAAATTTTCATCATCGCAGGCATAACTATAATATTCATTATAAAATATGCATATTACACGTATAATATATACAGATAGACACAGTAACATACATATGAATTATGTTATAACACCGTGAAGTATATAATTATACCTAAATTTTATTAGATCTAAATTTATGAAGCTGTTTTGGTTGTATAAAATTTTAATATTACAAGAATTTGAATTTATAATATGTATACAAATATGATTAGAAAACTATTTTTTTGATAATAATATGTAGTTATTCTGTCATCTTGTTTGGTCTAAACTTTAAAAATATTATATACATTAATTCACAATTATTGACTTTTAAAAATGGTAATTTATTTAATACATTATAATTAACGTAACATTAAGTATGTCAAAATGGCTACCAATTATTTCAACCACATAAATAATGGAACTATAATATAACAGTCTAAAATGGTTTTGTAAGCGTATTATAAGAATCGTTCGTCAATATTTTCAAAGGTGAAATTAATAAGCTAGCAGTTGAATACAAAGTCTATAAAATTATACCAACTTTTGGAAACAATATATTGGTAATGTCGTTCCAATGATATTTTTCACTCAAAATAGATAGACATTCTAATCAAAATAATAAAGTCATCAATTCACACATAAATAGAGGAGATGTTCCCAATAACACGATATAATGTTTAAAATATAAATATTTATTCATTCAGTTTCACCTTACATGTATAAATTTTCATTATATAATATGTATGTGGAAAATTTGCTCCGTATTTACATACATAAACAATGTTGATATTAAAATAGTATTAAATAAAGCAAATGTATAATGATTTATAGAATTCAGTTATTATTTGATACAAATATGTATTGTGTATTAGTCATTAATCTTATTTGACTCTTTCTCTAAATTAATATATAAAAGATCGTTCAAAATGCAAGTACACAAGTAATTATTTAAAATCAATAGAATACTATGTTGAGCCAAACATGTTAGAAATCATGTTGGTGAACTATTAAATCTTTTATTTACTGAGCACGGGGTGGTACTAATATATTTGATTATATGTTAATTCTCAATAGCAAACATACTAGCCTCTGAATAATCTGCATGTTTTCATACAATTCTACAGAACGTTATGTCTAAGAGAAATATTCCACTGTATATTATGCACCATACTAATTGAATCACATTTGATATGCATAAAAGAGCACAATCATTTAAATTAACTCCGT
>JAYRBW010081827.1:0-16620 GCA_036023295.1 Invenusta paracnida | reverse complement strand
CCCCCCCCCCCCATAGGAATTTACTTTAGGAGTATACTATAGTGATGAAAATTGGCTCCTAAGTAAATCAAAATAATCCACATATGAATTTGCTTATCATTTTTTTATATAAATATAAAAAGTTACAGCTAATTAAATTTTTAAAGTAGATAAAAAAGTTTAAAAAAAGAATTTTTTTCAATAGAAATAATTAACTACATATAATAATATAATAAAATACTGAGTGTCTGTGTTGGTGGTTAATTCAATTATAACTGCTTGATTATTTTATAACCAAAAAAAGAAAAAATTTCAATTTGTTTGGGGTGATGGTGATGGAACCACTCTACTGGTTGTTCAGATAGGTCTATGAAAGAAATGTTTTCGCTAAAAGTAGTAAAACATTATTTTAGGAAAAGTCACCAAAGCTTATTATACCTGAATTGTTGAGTAAAAAATGCCAGCGAAAATAGAAGAGGGGGGGGCGAATCGGCCATCTCTAGTTAGTATTTAATACTAAGTAGTTAAATAATTAATAATTAATGAATAATGAACTATAATTACAATTTTAAAAATATATTATAATTTATTTTAGGTTCCATAAATTGGTCTAGAAAAACTACGTAGACTGACCTTCGGTAAAAATAGAGTTGTCACTGTCTGAAATAATCTCATCTGAAATAAATTAAGTTTTCTCTTTTAAATGGAATATAAAATCTTATTATACTTTAATTATTAGGCAATTATTTTACACAAGGTATTTTAAATTGAAAGGTATTTCCATTTCATCAAATTTAAGTAAACAATTCGTATAAATTTTAAAATAAAAAAAACAAATAGATAGCTCAACTACATAGTAAATTAATGTATTTAGCCAAATACCATACTCACTATCTTCCTCAATATCAGAAGGATGAATACTAGATTTACGAGAATCTGAGCCTGAAAAATAAAGATGTCAAAACGAATTAAACCATACATTTTCTAATTATAACAGATGAAAAACGATACAAACTTACCAGGAGGCTTTTCATTCGATTTTGTATTAGATGAATCAGGCACTAGGGTTTGTGTATTAGGAACCTTTATTTTTGTAGCAACTGCAATTAAGATTTATAACTTTAAGCAAAAAATTACATAGATCATACATTTTTAATATTTCCTATCTTACCAGTCGAAGAAATCAAATTAGATTTGTCAGTGCTAGTAATTGGCTCATCTGAAGACGACACGGAAGTAGACACAGAAGATCGTACAGGCTTTTCAGCGGAATGCGGTTTACTATGGTTACCATTACTGGTAGCTTTGCTGTCAATCGATGAGTCACTGTCAGTCGATGAAAGTGAACTACTCGAATTTCCCGATGGAACAGCGGGTTCTCTTTGGGATACCTCAACACAAGGGAACTGATTTATTTGTTTGTCAACTACAAACGTGGGTACTGATTCTGAGGAAGGTTGACTCGGTGAGATTGGAGACGCTACATGTATGCTTTCTACTTCTTTGTTACTTTGACTGTGTTCATGCTTAACAACAGAGGATGGAGCTAAATCTGAAGAACGTTGTTTTTCTTGTGAAATGAGGAGGGAAGTATTTTCAGATTCCAAGGCTTCTCTTTTCATAGCTATGTCAGAAATTAACTTCCGATTAAGTGTCCGCTTCTTGAGTGACAAACGCTTCTTTTTAGCTATAACTAATCGGTGCTTAGTTTCATAGTCACTCAATTCATCCGATGAAATCGTTGAAGAGGATATATAGAAGGAAGCTTGTTGTAATCTAGTAGTAGCCTCTGTAGATTTAGACCTGATGTCTTCATTGGCATTGGCAGCTGGGAGAGAAGACAATACGTTCAATGGCGATGATAAAGACTTTTCACCAAAGGTTTCTTCTTCAGCCGTCATACAGAGGACCTCTGGTCCATCTTCAGCAAGAAGGTACACAACAAGCTTTCTTTCCTCTTTGTCGTCCTGGGAGTCACTCTCTTCTGCATCCCCTTTATCATTACCTTTGTCACCATGACCGTCATCTTTTGAAGATGGGGAGTCATCGTGCCCATTTTGGTCTTGATGATTTTGATCACTACCATCACCACCATGACCATTGTTGGATCCACCACCAGAGGCGCCACCACTGCCACCATCGTTCTTGTCATCTTTATGCTGCGTAACTGAATCTTTATCTCCATTTTCATCCACCTCCTCATTTTCATCATCGCTATCTTTGATGTTCCTCTTCTTTCGTTTTTTACCAGATTTATTATTCTTGTCAGACAGGAATAATTTTCTTTTAATACCTTTCTGCTTACTTGGTGCACTAGTGACATCCTCGGTTGCAGACCACTGTTTCACGCTAATAATAGAATCCTCAGACTGTGCAAAGGAAGTGTTCATAGCTTCCTCGGGGGATTCATCAATTTCACTCTCAACTTTATTGGAAGTATTAAGATCTTCTTCACCATTAGAGGTATCAACACTATCCATAACAACAACGCTAGAGTGATCATCATTATTGTCATCTGTAGCATGCTCCACTTCATTTTCTTTAATAGATGGCGGCAATTCAACATTTTTTGTTATACTAGACTTGTCATCTTCAGTTTGGGGGGGTTCAGTATCCTTAATCAAACTAGCTTTAATGCCTTCCTCAGACACACTGGGTTTGTCGACATCTATTTTCATCACAGCTGAATCCGTAGTAGTTCGCGATAATTTTGAGAAAAGTTTAACTTTCAGGGGGGAACTACTACTCGCGGCCGAGCGTTTGTTAGTGCTGCTACTGGTTACTGTTGGCGTGGATTTACTAGAAGATATGGAAGCTGGAGAGGGAAGGACATGAGTAACACGACTGGTTGATGGAGTAGAAGCAGAAACAGCAGATGGGGGAATCAACATGGATTTGGCAGGTAGATGCACTGCAGCTACAGGACGCTGAGGAGAGATTGCATCATCAGAGGTAAGATCGATTGTACAATTGACTGGAACTGGGGCTGGCTTAAACGTTACAACTGGTGTTTGAGATCGCATTGCCATCTGTTGTTGTGTTGCAAGGGGAACCGGTAGTGGTGCCGGGGTTACATTACTAACAACCACCGAGCCACCCGACTGCAAACGACGTTGTCGACTAGTCTCTTCGGTAATTCGGGTCGACAGTTTTCCCAATCGAAGAAACATATGGAAGCGATAGATACTCTGAAAAGAGCGTACAACGGCTGCCGTGTCTTCCGGAGTTTTGGCCTTAATAAGATCTGAGTCGAGCCGGCGCATATCGCTGTTAAAGGCGTCGAGACAGCGTCGAGTTCCCGCGAGTGCAGCGCGAACGCTTTCCGGTTTCACGGTGAGTATCTCGTTGAGCATAGCGTCGATACTGATGTTAGAGCGGTACCACTCGTGTGAGAGTACACCCGTACTGGAAGGAGGGATGCCGCGATTGCCACCCAT
Source organism: Invenusta paracnida (assembly GCA_036023295.1). Taxonomy (NCBI): domain Eukaryota; kingdom Metazoa; phylum Platyhelminthes; order Proseriata; family Coelogynoporidae; genus Invenusta; species Invenusta paracnida. Next base: position 13,204 of record JAYRBW010081827.1, on the reverse strand, counting down.
TCCACCACGATTAGCGCTGCCTCCACTGCCACCCATGGGAACAATGCCGAGCTGTTGTTGGACACTAAGTGGGGCGGTGCGGAAGACTTGATGGACCGGTAGCTGGCCTGGAGTGCCCACTGTGATTGATGTAGGAATCGCCACAGAGTAAGGGAGAAAGGGAGAGAGTCAATACTAGCACAAATATGTCTTGCAAACTGCTTTCATAAGGCAATTTTGAATAAAATCAAATATACGAAAGTAAAGAGGTAATTAACTTCTGATAATAAATTAGTAGGTAACAAGTAGAGAAAATATATTATACGATGCACCAAAAACAAATGGAGCATCTTTCATTATAACTCCAACGCTGCCATTCAATAACAAAACATTATGGCAATTAATATAATATTATAAAATGAACATATTATTCGTTATATCGAAATCGATACTCTAATTTAGTCTAATAAAATCATAGACAATGTATGCTTATAAAGGTTAAATGTGAAGACATTATTTTATGTTTCTTTCATGTGTCACTAATGCAATTATGTATTTATAGCAATTAATATATTATAAAATGAACATATTATTCAGGTTATATCCAAATCGATACTCCAATTTAGCCTAATAAAATCATAGACGATGTGTGCTTATGTGGTTAAATGTGAAGACATTTTTAGAAATGTTTCTTTTATGTGTCACTAATGCAATTATGTATTAGAATCAAAATGATTAAAGCATAGAATTAACGCAATATCAATAAGTCTAATATATTTATATTATCATTCACTTCTAACAAAGAAAGTGGAATCACAGAACTGGTTTTGGCCTTATTAAATCTCCTCGACCGTACATAGCCACGATCCAACGACCATAGATCTATTAGTCATGTAGTTTAATACTACTATTCACCTACCCAAGGCTTATACAAAATAATGTTTTAATAGGTGACAGCAGTGAAACAGTTTATGTAATAAAATACTTTTCGATATAGAGACAACTTATGTGTGTTAAAATTGTGGAAATGTATATATTTGCTCTTAAAATCAATTTAATAAAAATATTTAATACTACTTGTAGCAAACCCATTTAAACAAAATATATTAAAATAAAACGATTTGCTATCGATAAAAATGTACAGCGCGATGAATATGAAATCAATAAGAATTGAGACTTTATGTATTATTACTCAATGCTTACGACTACCGTGCAAGCACGCTAATTATTCGGCTATTGGCCACATGCTAGAAGATAAATCATCTAACCAATTTGAGTTCTCGGCAGCTCAATGCAGGCACATTCTACTATTAAATAAGCATAATGATTAAAATTAAAATTAATTGCTGAACTATGTAGTAAAAAATACAGTGGTATTAATACTTGACATGAATAACTCAAACAGATGAAGGAATCCTCTTGTTATAATATAGCTATTTATATTCACTTCATTAGAGTATCTCATAGAATTTAAAAGAATTAGCTGTTAGTTGTTCTATTATTTTGTTCTTAAATGAGTAGTTCTATTTAAAGTCTATGGAGTATCAACTTACCGAGTTTGGCAGTGGGGATACTCGGTCTGTTAGTCTTATAACCTGGGATGGGAGTCACACCTGCAGTGGTAGTCGCAGCCTGTTTTGCGGGAACACTGCGTCGTTTTTCAGCCTTCTTTTTGCGCATTTCGTGATAGTTTAGTACCCTTTCCAACACCTTGGAAATATCAGTGAAACAAAGAAAGTGAACACAATTGTGAATTTCAATATTTCATGGAATAAGATCATAACTTCGAGACAAAGTATAAATGAAGTTTTATAAAAAGATTACGAAATTTTGACAATTCAAACAATAATCATTTCCAAATAAATTTAACATTCCAATGAATGTACTAACTTATGAAAAGAATGAATATAATATTAATAAACACTAATCAAATCTGCAAAAATTAATGTTATAAAATGTTAGTAACACATTAAAAATATACGACATAAACAAAACGATTTATTCAATATAAGATTATTATTGAATTAATTATTAAGGCAGAAATAAATCGAAAATAACTTAGTTATTATTCAAAAATATCGAATTACATAGTATCAATTAACATTTAATAAATAAAAAACTATTTTAAATATAAATAATACATTCAATAAGAAATGGAATTGAAGCGTTAAAAGGGATATAGTATCATCAATTGTTAATATGAACACCTTTAATATTTCCCATTTAAAATATATATAATATTCTTTAAACTTTTAAGCAAAGAACATCTGTTCTTAAAGTAACACATTTTCCATATTATATAAGGTACCTGGGCACACTCCTGCTGTAAATGCCGAATAAGCTCGGGTCGACAAATGTAGCAGAGCCACTCCTGGTTCTCGTCCAGGGACTCAATGTCCGCCAGAGCACCCCGTCCCAGATTCCGCTTGATACAGCCCTTACAGAAGGCGTTGTGACATTTATCGCAGCAGACGAGGGTGCCACCCTCCCCGCACCATCGACAATGGTCGTCCTTACCGTCCTCGTCCCGGTTGAAATTTCCGAGGCCGTAGAACTTATGACAGCGCTGAAAGAGACAATAAGAATAGTATGCCAGGATGACCCAAGGCAAAAGGATTTTTGAGATATTAAAGTTAAAGTACATGATACATGAATTAGACTTGAATTAGAAAAGAATTGAAAAATAAAGATGCTACAAACTAAGTTTTAACAGAAATGAGTAAAAACATTTTTCATAAGCCTTCAAATTATTACATTGTTTAACTATAACTACAATAATAACAAACTAATAAAATACTGTTCACGAAAGCTAAATTTGGTTTTATGAAGACTCAAAAATTGCAGTCTGTCTCATAATATTCTTCGTCTTCGTGAGACCCATCTTCGAACTAAATACTCAAGAACTATAACATGTACAAAAACGAGTAATACACTATTTTAATCATCTTATTGAGGAGAAGTGCCTTTTGTGCATTCAATGCGACACATCCTAGTTTTAGACGTAGATAGTATGGGACAAACTTAAGACTACAAGTATTCTTAGCAATAATTGTCAATTACAGTACACAGACAGATTTATAATAATGTTATCTATGTAAATAAACGTTTAACATTTAACGATAGAATAGTTTCTGTTAGCCACCTATGTAGTTTAAAAATTACACAATTGAATATATTAATTATCGGCTGCTTTTAACAAGCTTCTAGTTTTTTTTGAGATAAGATTTTAAACGAGTCCATTTACTATATAAGTTAAGTAATTCTGTTGTAATTGGACTTAATATTTTTACATGTTATTGCCGCAAAATATTAACGAAGTTAAGATAATGCTAAAGTTTTTTTCTGATAAACAATTAGCTAGGTATTCTGGCTTATGCTTGATAAATAATGAGATTCTAAACCTCAAAAACAGAAGGCTCTCTTCCTCGCCATCCTCACCTTACATATGATAACCCTGAGTGCTGGGTGCACCTCCATAGGTCTCATAAAAGGGTTGATTTTACCAGCACAGCATGTACATTTGACTACGTCCATAACTCCAGGATCAGCGACGTTTATAGCTCCTGTAGTGGACGTTGTGGACATGGCAGAAGCCGCCGCAGAAAACATTCCACCCACTCCTGCTGGCTTGATACCGTCAAGGAACTCGAACTGAATTGTTGTACTCCCGGCAACTTCGGGCAAGACTGGCTGTACAACAATTGTGCCTAAAGATGATAATAAAAACATCTAATTAATTAAAAACTTATAATGACAAAGTTTACAGTTCGATGGAATATATCGTTAATACGATTTTTTCCATACTTCTAAAAACGTAAAACTGGAACAATGGTGAAATTATCACAATATTATAACAAGGAATTCCAATACAAAAAAACGTGTACACAATAGTATGTATAAATAAATGAATGGTAAAACTACACAATTAAATTCTACTAATAACCGCCAAACAATCAATACAAAAGAAAATCTGTAAAAATGTATAAAACGTAGTAAATAAACATAGTACACAAAAATAAAGGTCATAATTGAAATTACTCAAATTTTAACAATATCAATGAAATAACAATAAGTTTATTAAATTTCATAACTTCAATATAGTATTCAAATTAACAAATAGTTAGACATAATTAAAAAGTGGTAGGCATAAGAGTAATACTTTTTTTATAAAACAAGTTAGATATATAAATAAAATATTAAAGGCGCACATAATAAAACATTACAATATTATGTTACTTACCATCAGGAAGTGTTGCATTTCCTCGATCATCACAGTGAAGGACATCTAAATCAGGAGCTGCCGCATCTGAAGAATCGGCAGTTTCAGCTTCAGATGATGGTACCACAATTAAAGCATCACTATCTACATCAGATTTACTTGATACATCTTTGCTTTCAAATGAGCTATCAACTACCCGCTTGGTTGTTGTTTGTTTTCTAAAAAAAATAATCAATATTAAAACATAATTATGCATTCTTAATTATTATTTTTATATAAAAAATAGCTAAAAATCTTACTTTCTCATCTGAAGATATCTGAAAATAAAGAAAAAAAATTATAAAGATAGTGCACTAGTTAGAAAATCTGTAGTAAATTTAAACCTAAGAAATACAGAAATTATATATTCCATGAACAAGTGGTACTATTGTGAGTACCATTAGATTATAATTAATAATAAGAGCACAACTTATATGAGATTTACTTATATTTGAATGCTATTTAACTGCCCACCACAACATAGCAAACTCATTTTGAAATTTCAACTGATATCTTCTATACCCAGTTCTTACTATTATCATTGTGGCCAAACTTAACATACACATCTATGATCATAAGTTCTTATTCATATTTATGAATAGTTTCTATAATTTAAGTGATTGAGGTGCTCTCAAAGATGTTAAATCAATAACAAAAAGTTCATATTTAAAACTGACAATCTTTTGCCTCCTTTTTGTTTATTTCTTTTCTATTTTTGTGTCAAATAATCAGAGAGACACAATATACAAAGATTCAAGATACAGGTGTTGGCTAAAACAGTAGTATAAATGCATGAACAACAATAGTGCTCTGTTTGACGATATTTTTGTGTTGGGCTGTAACTTTGCAATCTTATTTACTGCATTTTTATATAAAGTAAATGCTGTGCAACTTAATAATTTGTATATGCATTACAAATAATTTATTATCATTGTTTCATATTAATAATAGCTTATAATACTAATAACAATTGACAGTTTAAATATAAATAGTCTGCTTTGCTTTAATTTTATGTAATAGAAAAAATGATAACAATTGATGTTCAACCAAAACATCTTGTCTCCCTTTAATCACCCAGGATCAGCAGAGTACAAATAATTAATCTGCATGTCACTGTCCTGATGAGACCCATAAAGAGTAAAACGCGTCTGGCATTTTGGTATGTGGAAATTTCCAAAATGCTTTAATTAAAATAATAAGCATATAAGTTAATATTCTACTATTCTTAAGCTAAAATTATATTTGATTATCTAACATTTGTCAAATAAAGCATATGTACATAACTCAATTTATACAACAATGTACAAAATAATACTGTATAAATTGAATTGAATCATATTTAATAAACACTTTTATATTTAATAATATATAAATAAAGAATAGTGCAGAACACCATACACTGATAGTGCTTATAATTTCTTATTAAAAATGTATTATAAAGATCTATATTAGAATACAGAAATATATATAAAGATATATATATATATATATTAATCAATAAGTTGTATACAAAGAAAGTTAAGTCATGAGTGGTGTTATCAAAAACCAAATAAGAAAAACACTTAAATTTAAGAATTATAGCCATACTTAAGTAGATTTTTAACACACCAAATTGAAATGGTGCCACCAAGAAGTATTTTAAACTGATGGTTATTAAAAATCATGTTTAATTTTTTAAATTTAATCTCATCTCTGTGTTAAGCATTAATATATAAATATTTACATACAACTAGTTTATTGCTATCTGCCTGTTTACAACTGAGTTACACCAATGTAATATTGCCTTAATACATTTTACAGCCCCAGCCACTTTCAAAACCACAATATATTAAAAACTGTATTTTTGCAATTAAATATATCTAAAAATCGAATTATGTATTCTTTACAAATTGAAAATTACAAATACTGATTAACAGGTACACATATTTGCATGTACATTTAGTTCATTATAGACAATATTAACTTATATTAGAGATGTAAAACAATTATAGATTATGAGTTAAAAACAGGCTAGCCTCTTACATAAGACACAATGTGATGCCAGCACCCAACTGTGTCTATTGACTCTCAATAATTTACACTTATTGCATATAGGTAGTGTAGATAAGGGAAGAAATGGAAAGGTGTAGAAAGATAAACAGCAAGCATGTAAGCAAAAGCAATGCAAATAACAGTAGCACAGTGTGTAGCCCAACATAGATTAAAGGGTCTGAAAGTAAGATTGTTTAAGATAAGAAATTATTGTTATTTTGACAAAATTGTTAGTTTTGGCATTAAAATCAGTCTTAAGTTAAAAAACACTGTGAATAGCATTCCTTACACAGTGGGTGAGTTTATGTTTGGTTTTGAAAAACTTGAAAACCAATTCATTAAAACCAACAGTTTTGAAAACTTTCTGAAAAATGACTGGTTCTAAATAGGTTTTGAAAACTTGATTTTTCAGATCTAAGATATAATGGTTAAATCTAAATACACTTGCTCCTTCAAACCTGATTGGCTTAATCCCAATGTTTCCCAACTGGGCAAGGTTACATCCTGTGGCAGACAAACCTGATTGAGGGTATTGCAATTTCTACAAGTCATTTAAAAAAGTGTTAAACTATCAAGTGTTAAATAGTTTTAAAGATCTTCAGTAATAGCTGCTATTCTTCTAATATAGTGGGGCAGATATGTGACATTTTTTGCTTGAGGTGTGCACTTCTGGAAGAAAGCATGAAACTTTGTCCCTGGGGGTTTTAAAGTATACTGATTTCAAAAATTGTGGGAACCACGACGTAATTTCAAGGTTTCCCCCTCAAACATGACAAATTCAAAATGGCCGCCTCGAAACACGTTTTTGATAATAACTCGCCTCCCTCTAACCCGATTACCATGATCTTGGTGTCTTTACCTATGTTTTTGGGGTCAAGGAATCCAATGGGATCAATAAAATATATTATAATAGACGGATTCATGGTGAAAAACCAAAAATGTGCTCATAATCAAGGTGTCTCACTCTATAATCATATCATATCTCTTAACACGTGTTCATCATATTATAGAATAAAGTTAGTAATCACTTCTATTTCAGATCATACACTATTATCAAATATTTGTGTGCAGATAACATTAATAATACATTTTCTCCCCAGACCCATCAGATAAAATGTACATCTTTCATTCTGAAGCAATATGAAACTACCTAGATAAAACTATGTTGTCAAAATTATGCAGCTAGGACATTAAATACCAAACCTGTTGTCTGGTTATTCAAAAAGAACCACTCAGTGTGCTTGAACTCTTACCACAAATTGTTTTCCTTGCCTGCGGTTTGCGCGCGGATGTAGGTACCTACCTACTCTGTGCGGATAAATTGCCAGCTAGTTACAGGCAGGGTTATCGATTAAATTATCGATCAGTCTTTCATTAGCTAACCGTGTAAGCTCTTTAAATTAACAGAACGCGCTGCCTGCAATTAGATTTGTATTGTTAGTTGTTATTGTTATTTGCCTAATCATTTATTATCCGTTTTTTTCAGAAATAGGTGGTAGTGGTTGTTGTTCTCCCTGCATCTAGTGGTAGTTACGCTTGCTTTAAATAGTCAATTGGTGGTAGTTACGTCTGCTTGCTTCCTATAAACATGTCCAAAAAAATCAAGCTTGCTCCGCGCGCCTGTTCAGCAGCAGAACAACCAACGAACTGGGAGATTTGTATGCTATGCCAGGAACATGGTAGTGCTCTTATAACTCCATCTCCACAGGGTTATTCGACACTAACAACAAATCTGTCTTCCCTTGATACATTAAACAAAGTGCCATTATAAACCATTAATTAAATAACCATAAAAATAAACCATAAATAATTAATTATAAACCATTATAAGCCATTATAAACATAAATATATCAAGGTTTGATGATGGTGGTGGTATGGAAACAACACTTGTTACTCGAAAAGCTAAGTGGCACAAAACTTGTTGCGTTCTGTGCAATGCAACCAAAGTGGAAAGGGCCAGGAAGCAACACGATAAAGACTGTTTGGAAGCTGCACAATCCCAAATCAAACATCATCTTCGCTCTGCAGTTTCCAAAGTGGAAAGGGCCAGGAAGCAACACGATAAAGACTGTTTGGAAGCTGCACAATCCCCAATCAAACATCATCTTCGCTCTGCAGTTTCTCCTCCGTGTCCAATGGAAACAGAACCAAAAGATGAGCCAGCCTGTTTCTTCTGTGATGATACCACAGGAGAACTGCACAGAGTAGAGACAATGGAGATTGATACCCGTGCACGACAGAGAGCAATCGCTATGAGGGACATCAAGCTGTTGGCCAAATTATGAACTGGAGATATGGTAGCCACTGACTCTGTATATCACAAGAATTGTTTGACATCTTTCTATAACAGACATAGATCTCAACAAAGACATTCATCTGATACCGCTCGCCAAACTAACCCAGAGTCACTTGCACTTGCTGAAGTTGTGTGTTATATCGAATAATATGGCCAAATGAGTGGAGACTTGAACCATTTTTTCAAACTCTCATATATCACGGCATTGTATTGTGAGCGACTACAACAATTAGGAGGTGATACACATGGACGTGTTTATTCCACAAGACTAGCCCAGAAACTCCAACAGCATATTCTAGCTCTTGAAGTTCATACCAGCAAATCTGGCACGGTATTGTCGTTGAAGCAAGACATTAGTGATGCCATATTAGATGCATGCCACATCGATCCAGACGAAGAAGCCGTCATGTTGATGAGAGTGGCAAAGCTGATACGCGAGGAAATATTCGAGAAGAAATACCACTTCAATAGCTCCTTGTGTGATGAACAGTATGACGATCTCCCATCATATCTGTCTGCTCTGGTTTGGATGATTCTAGGCGGCTCCAATGTGACACAAAGCATCGATGAACATAAGGTAAGCTGTTCAGGGCATTTTCAATTGATCGTGAATAATTATGACAAAATGTATTTGTATAGTCTATGTCATACTTGCAATTGAAATGAATATATATTATATGTCCATTATATTCCTATCTTTTCTCATTTTAAATTGAAGGTAAGCACAGTTGCCTCCTCCATCACACAATTGCTTGTCTTCAATGCAGTCAAAGGCGGTAGGAAAGAATGAAAACTATTACGACATAACCCAGACCGTGAAACTGTTCTCCCATTGTACATTGGTCTGCTCATTCATAACAGGACACGTAAACGTGACCTTATTGACATTCTCTTTGAAAAAGGCCTGTCTGTGTCATATGATAGGGTTTTACAACTGTCCACTGAAGAAGCCAATAGAGTGATCGAGATGTATGAGAAAGAGGGCATTGTCTGTCCTACAACCCTCAAGGATGACCTGTTCACCACTGGAAACCTAGATAACATCGACCACAATCCGTCATCCACGTCCAGTCGTGATTCTTTCCATAGTACAGCAATATCTGTTACACAAAATGTGACACATGAGAATCCTGGCGTTGCTAGAATCCCCGAGAACTGCGAGAAGATTCCTGAGAAAGGAAGTCAGCCAAAGTAGAAATCTATCAAACCATTACCACAGTCATATATCAATGTTCCACCAGTCTGGCTTTCGGACAATGTCATCCCAACGAAAACTGACAATCCGGTAATCCCAACATCTACTAATTTGGATGAAGATGACATGCAAAAGCTTTGTCTTGAACATGTGAGTGCAGCATTTGCCAATGAAACCCAAGATTATCAAGCGAAGATGGATATATCATGGTCTGCTTACTTTGCTGGCTTGCAGGTGTCTGTATACCCAAGCCCCCTGCCATTGTTGCACTACTTCCTATGTTCAGAGATGGTGCGCATTCACCCGCTATGGTGAAACATGGAATGGATATCATAGAATAGATCACTGCTCGTGTCAATCCTGGGCAGATTCCGATACTCACTGTAGATCAGCCACTATATGCAATAGCCAAGAAAATTCAATGGACAGGGAATACGTACGGTGAAAGACAATATGTCATACAGAAGAACAGTATGCCTCTGTTCAATTCCAGTTCAGGAAAGATGCCCACAAAGTCTAAGTCCAAGATGGTCAACCTGCAGAATGATGTGCGGCTCTTTTCAAGAATGTATATATCATGTCAATCCAGAGACAGTGATATGGATGCATTCTTCTTGCATGAAAATCATGCATGGCCTCCATCATTGGCGTCAAATAGCACCATGCATCAAACAACTAAATCTGACTTGATGCAGTGCTTGGAGTCATTGGTACCTCAATCAGAAGATGTCCCACACGTTGATGTCAAACTTGTTGATGGTGCTGCACTTATGCACACTCTAGATCCAAAGAAGTCGACAGTTACTATCAAAACATTCCACGACTATTCCTAGCTGGTGTTTCTGCCTTATTTAGGACGTATGTTGCAAAACGTAGTACGCGTTGACGTTGTCTGGGATGTCTACAAAAAACGACAGCCTAAAGGCACAAACACAACAGAACCGTGGTGATGGAAATCAACTCCTGGTAGCCAACAGCACAAATATTTCTGGTAACTGGAAAAACTTCCTTCGCGTCGATTCAAACAAGAATGGTCTTTTCCAACTTCTAGCCAATGCTATACAGGAGTTTACGTGTCCACAAGGAAAGCAAATCATCTCTACACATGGCCAGCATGCTGTATCATCTCCCGTCTCAGACCTTTCTAACTTGTGTTGCACTCATGAAGAAGCAGACACGTGTCTCATCTTTCATGCCTTCCATCATGTTTTTTCGAAGTTCATGATACATGTACCAGACACTGATGTAGTAGTTCTCGCAATTTCTGTATCAGGTGCTTTACAGTGCTCTGAACTATGGGTTGCATTTGGCCATGGTTCGAAACTACGACACATCCCCTGCCACCTGATTGCAGCTGAATTAGGAAGTGAGGTATCACAAGGTCTACTGTTGATGCATGCATTATCAGGATACGATACAGTTTCTGCCTTCTATGGGATTGGTAAGAAAACGGCTTGGTCTGTTTGTTGCAGCATGCCTTGTCTCAAACCCATTTTTGCTCGCTTATCTCAGGCACCAAGTCAGATATCTAGCGCCGACATGGATGAAATCGGGAGATATGTTGTCCTTCTGTATCAGCGAACTTCTTCATTCAGCAATGTGAATGATGCCAGAAAGCAACTGTTTGCTTTTGAAAACCGCAAAATAGAAAACATCCCTCCAATATTGCATGCACTGGAACAACATGTAAACAGGGCGGTTTATCAAGCAGGACACATCTGGGGCCAGTCACACATAGGAGATCCCCAAGTTACTTCACCAGATTTATGGGGATGGGAGAAAGTAAAGAAGACTCTTCATAGACCCCACGCTGGACAACACTTTCAGAAGCAGCCAAGGGATGTCAGGAACTGTTAAAATGTGGGTGTAAAAAGGCCTGCACAAAAATATGCAAATGTTTCAAGGCCGGCCTTAGCTGCACACAGTTGTGTTTATGTGCGGGACAGTATGACAGGGAATAAGGATGTACACACATGACTTTAATTGTATGATATATTTACAGAGATAACAGTTTTGTTCATTACATGTACTTGAATCTGGTGTTTTCACATAATAATAAACATGTATGGTTGTAATATTCCCTATTTGATTGCATGCTATTCGAATATTTTATGTGAAAAATGAAGTTATGATCACCTTTTTTCGATTTTCACCATGAACCTGTCTATTATACTATATTGTATAGGTCCCATTGGATTCCTTGACCCCAAAAACATAGGTAAAGACACCAAGATCATGGTAAGCGGGTTAGAGGGAGGCGAGTTATTAGCAAAAACGTGTTTCGAAGCGGCAATTTTGAATTTGTCATGTTTGAGGGGTAAACCTTGAAATTACGTCGTGGTCCCCACAATTTTTGAAATTAGCATACTTTAAAACCCCCAGGGACAAAGTTTCATGCTTTCTTCCAGAAGTGCACACCAAATTCACATATCCGCCCCACTGAATCGCAAAAATTTTGTCAAATTAATTGTTTATTACATTTATAATAATTATTATAATATAAGCTTTTAGACTGACATTTTCATTGATCACTCACATCCTTACATATTTTCGGCTAAATAATTTTCTAGTTGCATACTGGCAATTATCATGATGTCATTAGTGATCAAAAATAGGCTAAAACAGCTTCTTTAACTTTATTTTCCATCCTATCTAATGCATTATAATTAACATATTTTTGGTGCTAATACAACTTAAAAAAATTACGTAGGTACTTAGAATCGCCTTGAAAAATTGCACTGCACAATATTGTAGTAAATTTATGGAAAATATTTAACTGTATATGCTAAAAGCTGGTGGGTCAATGTGACACTTCTTACGACTAAATAAGCTTCCAAAAACGCCCGGTGCTGCTATAGGGTTAAAATACTGCAAGTATTAGTACAGCCCGTTGAAGAACTATATTTTCAATATTTCCTCATAATTTTTTCTGTTTTATTATTATAAAGTATATATAAATAGACTTTAAGTAAGTAGACTTAGTATATAAGTATATAAGTAGACTTTATTTGGTGGCATACACAGCCTTAATATTTGACGGTATATAATATTACATTCTATATTTGAAGAGATAAAATATCAATATTATCAATATGTTTTTTATTATTTTTTAATTTCGTGATATTTTTATATATTTTTTATTTTTATCTAGTTTAATTATTTTTATCTAGTTTAATTATTTTATCTTTATTATTAGTAGTAGTTTGTGTAAGTAGTAGTTTGTAATTTTGAAATTATTTCGTAGTATTTTGAAAAATTGTATTATGTTCTTTCATTTTTCAGACAAAAGAAGATCTTGTGGAAGAGCCTGTGCTACAAGAGCCTGTTGTAAGCTAAATTTAATGGAAATATTTCGTGCTTTTATTACTTTCAATCTAGCAAGCATATAAATAATATTGTGCAACAAATATTTTGCTACTAAGCTATATTAAAGTGTTTAAATAC
>JAYRBW010081816.1:0-23404 GCA_036023295.1 Invenusta paracnida | reverse complement strand
CTCCTCTCCTCTCCTCTCCTCTCCTCTCCTCTCCTCTCCTCTCCTCTCCTCTCCTCTCCTCTCCTCTCCTCTCCATATACAGACCTATTCCTCCAATCTCTCTTGAAGTGCCATGCAATCAAGACTGCAAATGTTCCAACGACTCGACTTTCTTTAGACCCATCTGTGGAGACGATAAGAGTTCCTATTTTTCACCTTGCTTTGCAGGCTGTCAAGAATTCAAGAATGTAAGTGATTTTAGAAAAATATCAATCAATAGTAAAAAAATTTATAAATACCGAGCAATTTGCTTATATAAAAAATACCATACATTCACATGGAATCGTATATATAATGTGCTAAAAAAATCATAAGGAGACAGTTTAATCCCCTTTTGGTTTTATCCATTTAATTACAATATTTAAGATATAATTGGATTGGCTTTTTATAAATACCCATAGAATTATACAGTTTTGTTTATTTTAAATTGATTCATGATTAGTAATAAAAAATTGAAAACAAGCTAACCTATATAAAAACATCATTAAAATTATTTAATCCTTTTTCTGCAATTTACATCACAATATCAATTTAATTGTTGTCCTTCGTTACTAAAACCGAAACTTATCATTAAATAGATGCTAAAAATTCTAGATTACATTAATTATATTTTTCATAAATATTAATCATAGAATAAAATTAATGATATATATTCTTCAATTTTAGATGTATATTTAGCACAATTGTTATAATTCAAATTATATGTATCACATGTATTAAGCAATAAATTGAAATCCTGACATTTAATTGCTTCTTGAGTTTTTAGTTTAGTTCAGGTTGGACCAAAGACACTATAATAGAAGAAACAATTTGAAAAAAAGAGTCGTAAATATACAGTATTGATGCTGTCATTTTGTTTCACAGCATCGATTATGTAAATTTAGGAATATTGTCTATAGACACCATCCAATCATAATGCGGTAAGCGCCAGCCAATGAGATGCTAGGAAGGAGTCTATATTTTTAAATTTTTAACTTTTGCGCTTAAAACTGCAGTAAAAGCTTTAATTAACTCACCTCTCCTCTCCTCTCCTCTCCTCCCCTCTCCTCCCCTCTCCTTCCCGCCCCGCGCCTCACCGCTCCTCCGCTCGCCGCCCCGCTCCGCCCCTCTCGCCTCCCCTCACCTTTAGGGGAAGTACTTCAACTGTTCCTGCATCCTTGGCGGCGACGAAAAGGAAGTTCTTACGTCGGCAATTCCGAACACTTGCTCCATATCCTGTAACTTCCTCTACGTCTTCCTCGTCCTCTTCAGTACTTTCAGCTTCCTCACCTTCTTCATGCCCACGCCCTGTCTACAAGTCACACTGCGTTGCGTCAAATACCAAGATCGCTCGTTTGCACTCGGGATCCAGTGGATTATTCTTCGAATTCTGGGTAATTACCACCTATTAAAAATTATTTCCAGACAAGTTTTAGGCAATTGTAACTCCCCAGAATACCGAGCTTCTTAGAGCATCCACCTCCATGAAGGGACCGGGGGAAAATGAGCATTTTAATTATTTTTTGAAGCAATAGGCAAATCTACTTATTTTTATAGTATACTTTACATTTTCTACATAAAAGGTATGTTTCCTCTATTTTTACGAAGTGTTTAGGATGTGATCACATTACTATAAAAAATGTGGCAGGGGTTTTAAATGCTCCCCCCCCCCTCCCCCGGTATGGTTATTACAGCCTCCATTTTTCCCATTCAAATTCATTTTCTATTAAAGTGTACATTTGTATCCTAATATTATACATGATCTTCTTGTCGTTTAAACTTGCGGGTATGAGAATGTTTAATTGACTCAAGTCGATCTTAAGCCCAGTCTAGCCGCAGCGGTGATTTGATCTTCTGTGGCTCGGGCTGGGCTTATTTATATTTTATATGGCAATTCTACACTGAGAATGGAAAGTAAACTTTGTGTTGTATCCAGAACATGTTCTGTCAAATTTATCTGAATATTATCAGAAAGACGTCAGATAGGTACGCTCACAGTTTGAAATATACAATAAAATCTTTGAAGGTGTTTCCTTTTATTCGGCCTTAGTGTACCTTCTATTGTGTAACTTAGTGTAACCTAGTGTAACTTTTATTTTCGCATACTTATTATCATCATTATTGTTTTAAAATAATTATTTTAATTGATGTACCGTCGTTATTACCTAAAGTACTACCTTCAGTATTTGCACACTTACTATAACTGTATTATATCATTTTTAATTGATGGACCGTTCTGTGTTCCATTAAATAAAGGCTTTATTATTATTATTATTGTTATTATTATTATTCAAATTGGAAACTTTATTACTTTTTAAATATGTAAATTACATATAGCTGAAAACGACAGTGCCTATCTATCCTACTTGCTTTGTTGTGACTTATTCACTGGAATTATTTTCTATAAATCGTTTTATATCTTTACTGCAACTCTAAAGTGAGTTGATCATATTTATCGAAGTGAATGGATGTTAGAAAAGATCCCCAATAGAAATAAGAGGTGGTAGATAGAAGGGAAATGACTGTACGGTGACTCATCAAACTTCAGTGTACGAGCCTCCGTCACCGTTGTCGGGGAAACTCAAAAGCTAGTTATAGACCTATAGTTACGAGTATTTAGCTATAGTAAGGAGTAATAATGTTCGTATCATTTTTATGTCATTCGGAAGATAAAAATTTACATTTGTCAAATATTGACGCAAAAAATGATATCCATAAATGTCCAATTTAAACTGACTTTCTGTAGTTGCTTCCTTATGGAGTCACGTGATTTTGCGCAGTCTTATGATTGGATGTTTGGTACCATTACTCCGTCTACTAAGTTTAAAATTATTTTGGCTTGCTGTTTCGCTGCTTCCATATACCTACGGTCAATCAGTATATCGTCATCACATGTAATTGGCCAATCAAATGAATGTGTGGATCAAGTGTTTCCAATAGTAACACTATTCTTATTTGGCATGAATACTGTTACCAATAGAGAAACACTGGATCCAAACGTTCATTTGATTGGTCAATTACCTATATGTAAATGTAATAAGAATATACCTACTGATTAATCGTGTTCCCTCCTATTTTTATCACATTACGCATAAAATCATGATATTGATTTCCTCTCTTTCAGGCTCCATTCCTTCGCCCATGGCGTTTGGTACATTCTTCGATATGTACTGTCTCAAATGGAGCCAGTCCTGCGGGAGTCGAGGCTCCTGTTCTAGCTACAACATCAAAGCCCTTCGCTTCGTCTTTTTCTTCATCTGCGTCTTCGGGAAAGGTGTCTCCTTTGTCTGTCTGGTCATCTCCATGCTCACTCTTCAGGCTCCCCCGGCTTTAGAGGACCCTGTCAGGCCCGTGACACCAGATGAAGGCTCGGCTGTGGACATCCAGGAGGATGGAGCAGAAAAGGAAACTGTTCCTGATGACAACGCTGGCGTCACAAATCTCTTGTAGTGTCAATTGGGATAGCAGTCGGTATAATATAATTACTGCGGAGTACTGTCAAACATTTCAAACAGTCTCAATAAGTAAATATTACACAGGGATGTCACTGAAATCAGGACTAGAAGTTGTCCACTGATATTTATATCAATACTCAATGATCGATTTTAATGTCTGCTTTTTATTTTTCATTTACGTAGTCTATATTTTGCAAAAGGTTAAACATGGTTTTTTCGCTTTAAATGTGCCTTATTTATTTTAATAAATAGTCTGGGAACTCTCAAACATGCATCCTTTGAACATCACTCATACTTCGTATTTCAATAACTGTTCATAATATATACTTAGGAAACAAAGCTGTTGTCGCTCAAATCTGCGATCACTGGAGAATAATGAAATCAATTATCACACTTTATGACATCTTATTTTACTCTTTTTATTGTTATTAGTATGCCTGGATTTCATAATTTTAGACAAAAAGTTAAGTTTATACATGACACTAAAACCCAATTTAAATTTGTTGTTTGTCATTTCATCAAATGCTGTAGCATAAAATCACGTGCAAATACAATTATAAGTACAGCTATACCAAAGAAAATGTAGATGATTCCCATTCTGTTCGCCAGCCTTGTATTATGATCCATGCACATAGCAGCTCTCACTGATAGGTCTTAGGTGTCCACTGCGGATTTAAGCTTCATGCGAGTTATATCTATGTATAACATAACATGTAAAAGCACAAAGCTTGAGAATGAAATAGAATTTTTACTTTTTAAGTGGCTTTTTTCCTATATTTAACTTGCCTACTTTAAGTTATAGCTAAGCTCTGTCAAAAGGAAAATACAATACCTGCTCTGTAGGGTTGTTCTATCTGCGTGTATTTCAAAAACTGCCATAACTGTCTGGCCTACAACGGTTAATAAAAAAATGTCATTTAAATAACAATTCTTTCTTGTACACCTGTAGATATATGCGTTATTTTTATTATTTATATTAGTTGGTTTCTTATAAATGCTACATATAATCAGGTAAGATTGGTTACGTGCTTTATTGCATAGTTTGACAGATCGGTAAAAGAAAATTTCATTTAGTTGCTTGTCTTATCTTATTTTTCTATAGTGTCTTCAAATAATACGCCTTCTCGAAAAATAAAATGAGTCGTAATTTTGCCACCATTATTGCAGCTATTGCGCCGACATCATCCAAACCAAAGCAGCACCACTGGTCCTTGCGCTACAACATTGAAGTGATTCGGGAGATTTGCTAATTCTTCAAATATATTTTTATCTTCGATGATTTCTTTCATAAGTTAGGACATACAAAAAAAAATATTAAAGTAAATATTGATTAGCCTGTGGTTATTATTAAAGAAATTGTTCATTCAGATTTATTAACCTATCTAGATGTATTTATGACTCTGTAGATCACCTAGAACTTTCTAAGCTTTACTAGATGTTGCAACAGTACGACAAAGGTGGCCTGCTGATATCTAGATGTATTTATGACTCTGTAGATCACCTAGAACTTTCTTTAAGCTTTACTAGATGTTGCAACAGTACGACGGGGTGGCCTGCTGATATCTAGATGTATTTATGACTCTGTAGATCACCTAGAACTTTCTAAGCTTTACTAGATGTTGCAACAGTACGACAGGGGTGGCCTGCTGATATCTAGATGTATTTATGACTCTGTAGATCACCTAGAACTTTCTAAGCTTTACAAGATGTTGCAACAGCAGTACGACAGAGATGGCCTGCTGATGTCAAACTTAACAGAACTGTCTGTCTCAATTCCTGCAAGTAAAATACGTTGGTAGTATGAAGCTAATGAACTGCTTAAGAATAATAACTACTAATAACACTGCTAATTACTATGAATATGTAATTTTTCTTTAATAATTTACATCAATGGGCGAAATATTATTAACTATTGTAATTCTTCGACTAAATTGATATACTGTGTCAAATACTGGTTTCTATAGCTAAAACGTTTACTAAGATTCAAAGAGTAAAATTTAGTATTTAGAATTATCCATCTCTTCTAGAATCTCATGGGTCAGTTCAGATTGCATTGCAATTGGGGAATTGTTACTTAGTAATGATTAAGCCATGGGTCTGTACACAGGCCTCCCTGATTTTATCCCCTTGTTAGTCATGGGTAAATATGAAGCTGTAAATCTTCGCTGGCTTTCATGTATTATTTTAAACAATTCTTATGAACAGAAAATTTGTCCTTTTATGATACATCCAAGCCTGTAAACAGTGATAAAGTTCGCGTTCCAATGTCAATATTTTCAAGACGTTTTTGGTGTTTTTCAGTATCTAACGATGTAAATTCTTCTCCAGAGAGTGGATCATTTGTCCAGTGGTGGATGTTACTTCTATTTAACGTTTAAAGAATCCCAGCTTTTCGAATAACTGTTTGAGGAATATTTTAAAGTCCGTGGCAGCAAAAAAAGAAATGAAGATTTGAGAAAGAGGATAATTAAGATTCTGTATCCCCCTTTTGTAGCGATCTGTAGATTGAATTTCTCTTCTAAAGGAAATATTGCAGCAAATTAGAATATTGTTCCAAAGTCCTCCGCTTCGACCACTTCCCCTTTCATCGTAGCTCTACAAGACAGCAGATGAAATAAAAAAATACAAGCCCTGATAATGTAAATATAATCTAAAGATATTGATAACAAAATATTAAAACACTGATAACAAATTTATTAATATTTCAGGCCTTTATGATTTCTGAAATCCCTCTTTTCCATGTTTTACTTAATAGCACTTCTTGATACATTGATTGCACCAAGATTATGAACTAGCTTCAAGATAGAATTAGTCATTAGCCCTATCCATACGGGCCTTGTATGCGTATCCACTTCCAAGGGGTATTAGACTAGTGTTAAACTGCGTAATAGAGTTTCGAAATTTCGCATCTAATTGAACAATCATGTTTCCTGGCATAATCCATTGAAAATGGCCAAAGCTATTTTTTAAATAAATAAAGTAGATAAAATATGATTTTATGCAGCAACACTTATTTTTATTATTACACAGTGAATTATTTCCCAAAATTAATCAATATCTGAATACAAGTTTTTCTAATTTTGAGAGATTAATTTTTAGAGTGTGGCCACGTTGCGCAATACAGTGAAAGTAGCGCTCAAAGTTGCGAAACATTACTTAAAAGGTAGAAGTGACAGAAGATAACACTGCTCTCCATATTCTGTGGGTTCAATCAAAAACATATCTGGGATTGATTTCCAGAACTTGGCGAGCCCAGTAACCACTATGTTAACACTTTGCATATTATGCAGTGTATTTTTTGGTATTATTTCTATAATGCCTTCCGTATTATTTAAGTATTTTTAAAGAAATAAACGGTTTTTTGACGCATTGCGTCAATACAGTCATTTTATTACGTTTATATTACATTGTGAAGTGCACACACCTATACATAGCAATACATTGTATTTATGTATATGTTACAAATCTCAAAGCATGGTATGATCCATTACAGAATTGTAAAAAAAGTAAATCAATAATATGTACGTATGTTCACATATTTATACAAAGTCAAAACATATTAAAATGTACAGTTTTTCATAAAACAGCCAATCACAATCGACCGAACCAATATGTGTATGAAATATAAAATCCGGGAAACATTTCTATTGGTTTAGACATATGAGCCAATAAAGGGCGACGAACAGAAGAAACGAGTGCGTTGACATACCCGGAAATGAAACACAACAGAGTGAGGGGAAAGTAGTAACGAGGGGGTGATGTTTGGGTCAACATTTGATAGCATTTACAATGTTTCAAAATGTATATTTGTTAAATAAACATTGCGCACATTAAAATTCGCTCTAAAGAAACCCTACAGTGTGTTATAACATAACGCTAAAGGGATTTATAGCCTAAACTTTACGTTTCTTTTAAGTAAAGTCTGAAACGCCAATTGTAAATTAAATTTTAAAATAGAGCATTGATTACATACATAGTCAAGTTCAGGGAATGAAAATGAGTACATAAAAAGGAGTAAAAATAATAAAAGAAACAATTTACACATTGTAAAATGCAGAGTCGCAGAAGTCTTGTAATTAGCGGTGTTCAAGATGTACATTTCAATGTAAATAAAACGTATATATAGAATCATATTTTGTTTTTAATAAAGAATAACCACTTAAATATATATATAACAAATTGAGATATTTTTTAAATTTCATTAATTTTACCTACTACTTATTTAAATTTAGGTAGTAATTAAATGTAAGCGTTATTTTATAAACTTACAAATGTCAAATGTTGAAGAGATGTCAAAATAATGGATGAATAGAAGAGACATAGAAGCAGATCTTTTGGTTGAAGGAAGTGATCTCGAAAGATAGCATAAAACATTGATATGGATTTATTGGTGATACTTTTTATAAAAAATGTCTGAAAAACGAGTGAAAGCATCAAAATCTGAGGTATTACGTAACTATTACAAGTTTCGTATATTATGCTGTTAGCAGACGAAACGCATCGAAGGTGATTCCAACCAATCGAAAGATATTGAAAACAGCTTCATAAATACTTTTATGAGATGTATTGACTGCTTGAAAATGAAAGTGATCTTGTAAATCTAGCGAATAGGGGATAGACTCTAAATGGTGAAACGTCTGTGAAAAATGGCATACTAAACGTATAAGTGCGCATATAAATAGTGCGATTCTAATAATTCGATGCCTGTTATAGTATAAACAGATACAGCGAAGTGATATGATTTGATGTGTGTAAATATACATCAATGAAATTGAGCAAGGGCTAATGTATGTATGTATGTATGAATGAATCTGCTATACATAAAACAAGTCAAGGAAAGATTCCTTAAGATTTAAAAAGTTTGTAAATAACTTTGATTGCGATCTCATTTTAAATTGATGTAATGAATGCGTAAACATAGAATGGTTTTTGAATAAGATGTATACATAGGAAAGAAGAAAAAATCATCATGGAAGCAACATTGCTTGAATGTCATTATGATCGTCAAGATGGCTTACTTAAATTTACATCTTAATATTGTATTCCAACCCTTCTTGTGTTTCTACTACTAGTAAGTAGTATGGTCAAAAATAGGGCGAATTTAAACATTATTTCTGTTAAAATTAAAACATTTGTTTGAATGTATGCGCATAAATTCTTAGTGCAACTTTTAACTTGCGTTTGTTGCAGGGAGCGTAGAGTATACAAATAAACTAATTTTGAGACACCGGACTTGCGCATGAATGCTGGATGCTTCAACAAGTGATGCCATTTGGGTTTACGGGGGAAATGGACAATCTGATTGCGACAACAATTTGAGAACGACTGTGGCGATATTTTCTTTTAAATTTCAAATTTGACCCAATTTCGCGCCACTCGTTTAGGGGATCACTCTACTGAATGTGACAGCCATGTTTGTCTTTGGATTTCGTCCGCGAGTAGAGGCCAGCCTTAATCACCTCTGCAAAGACGCTGTTGACACTTTCTTGGACTAGGGAGGAGCACTCCACGTAGCGGAAGGCACCCAGCTCCTTAGCAACCACCAGGCCCTGTCGGAAAAGAGAAGCAAACCGAATTAACAACCTTTCTACTTATCTCCGAAATATAGATTTTAATATTAAAGTAGAAATCAAGAATAACTAACAAAAATACATACATTTTTAACTACATTACTCACATCTTTTAGCGGTAGTATAAAAATTTTATAAGAGTAATTATGCAAATTTTTTCAAATAAAACCTATTTTTATATACAATCCCGCTGGAATGAAACGCAGTCAACTGGTACTGCCTTTCTCTCGGGTTGTATTTACCAGAATTGGTTGGTGGGTTTAGAGAAATAGCATTCAACAATAAAAACATATATAATATTATAATATGGAATACGCGTTTTCGTATTTTCTTTTTTGAAAGAATCCTTTCAAATTTATAAATAAATGTTCAATAAAATAGCTTAATTCAACAGCCTAAGACCGAAGCGAGTCTAGGGCACTCTAATTGTCTTCCTGGACTCGAGGTAGGTGGTACAACATAATTAACCTGGAGAAATCAAATCGCGGTTTCCTTTTAAACTAGGTCAACGTAGGTATTCAACGCCAATCAAATTGGAATTAATCCAACAAGAGTCAAACTGGATGAACTGAGAGTATAAGAATCGTTGTATTGTTCAGATAACAATATTTAAAGCATTTTAAACACTGAAGCGTGTTTTCACAAGAGTATAAAAAAGCGTTATTGAATTAAAATAGAGAGAAAATACCACATTATAGAATCTAAACAAAGTACAGTTGACGCATAATTTAAGTTAAGTAGACTTATTCGAAGCGCAATCGATAGTGCTCAGCTTACTTTTCCTTCTAGTGGTTATCGACCCCTTTCTACGGCTCTACAATATCCTACTGTGCCCTACAGTGATATACAAACAGTGCTCTACAATGCTCTACAATGCCCTACAGTGCTCTACAATGCTCTACAGTGCTCTACAAAGCTATACAGTGCTATACAATACTATACAGTGCTATACAATGCTATACAGTGCTCTACAATGCTATACAGTGCTCTACAGTGTTATACAGTGCTCTACAATGCTATACAATGCTCTACAGTGCTCTACAATGCTATACAGTGCTCTACAATACCAAACAATGCCCTATAGTGCTCTACAATGCCAAACAATGCTATACAATGGTCTACAGTGCTCTACAATGCCCTACAGTGCTCTACAATGCCCAACAGGGCTCTATAATTCCCTACAGTGCTCTACAAAGCTCTACATTGATATACAAACAGTGCTCTACAAAGATATACATTGATATGCCTTACAGTGCTCTACAATGCTATACAGTGCTCTAAAATGCTATACAGAGCTCTACAATGCTATACAGTGCTATACAATGCTATACAGTGCTCTACAATGTTTGCAGTGCTCTACAATGCCAAAAAATGCTATACAATGTTATATTGTGCTCTACAATGCCCTACAATTCCCAACAGTTCTCTACAATGCCAAACAATGATCTACAATGCTATAGTGCTCTACAATGCCCTACAGTGCTCTACAATGCTATAGTGCTCTACAATGCCCTACAGTGCTCTACAATTCCCAACAGTGCTCTACAATGCTCTTTGTTATCTGTCATTTACTGATCTCAAACTTAGACTATTCAGATCAACAAAATCCAGTTTCTGCACATTACACAAACAGCTAGGACAACGTACCTTTCGTCGCCGAAACCTCATACCTATCTCGGTTATCTAGACAGCCATCAAAATAAGACTCTTTTGATCTCGATAAGTTATCAAGTAAATCTATCTGTAGGATTAGATACAATATATACACCATTTTTTATACACAGCCTTCTATATAAAGGCTATATACACATCACAACGCCATGTTCGGAGTTCTTGAGTTTGGCACCAGCGTCTATACAAAGAAATGAAAGCGAATAGTTACCTCTGGATAGGTGATGGCCTTGCAGTTGGCGCCGTCCCTCAGGTCGTCCATGGCAGTGCGCTTGTCTCGAACATCGCGTTTGGTACCAACCAGTAGGAGCGGTGTCTTGGGACAGTGTTGGGCCACCTCCGGGCCCCATTTCGTGCGAACATGTTCCAGGGAGACGGGCGACACGAGAGAAAAACAAATAATGATGACGTCAGAGTCCGGGTAGCTCAGCACGCGCATCCGATCGTACTCGCCTTGTCCTGTGCGTGGGCAGTGATTAATTGAAGACATTTACTAAAAAAACGGTATTTGTATCTACTACTCATATTACTCAATAGTAGTATAACATTTTTAACATTTTATTCTTTATGTTTTCTTCATTTCTTCATTTTAGACTGACCTATAGTCAAAAAGTATAATGAAGAGAAATAATTTATTACAATTATATAAGAAATATAAGGCATGTATAATATTAATAAACTAAACATTATTTTCAACAAATAATTGAAAGAAATTGCAAATAAATCTTTTCGCTTAAACGATGAAGTATCGTTTAAACATTAAAACTATGAAATATCTAAAAATAGCAAAATGGAATGGAAAGCCTTTAAGTTCTTTAGTAGTACAAACATGTAAAGGAATTTGAGATAATTCACGCAAAGCAGCCGTAACATTTGACTAGAAAATCCTGAAGTCTATTTAATTTCATTAATTTAAAGTAAAGAAATCACGGCTCAAGCAATGCAACAAAATAACTTGACAAAATCGTAATAATTAATTAAAATAGCCAAGGAGAGAACCTGCAAAACACACCATACGTCGACAATCTAACTACAGCGTCAAATAATCAATACTAAGGAAAGGCAACGGCGAGAGTCGATAAGATTATTCACTAATAATAACGCAATTTATACTCGAATTTGACTACTTTTCATGAATTCTTGTCTCACCCCAGAGGCGCTAACACCGTACGAAGGATGTATATAATCTACATTATTTATATAACTATAGTTTTGTAGGCTCGGCCGTGTATCAGTCAAGTCAACAAGCAAACAAGCCACAACGAACCACAGTATTAGACGTAGGCACTAGGTCACGAAAGAAAAGAGCGCATTGAACTGTAGTCACATGGGACACAGATGTCCCAAAGATAAACCTTTTAATAAAGGGTCTCTTTAAACTCTAATACATAGCCTTTGTGTCAATGATGCCATTTCTCTAGGCAAACCAAATGACACTTAGACCGGTGCCTGTTTCATGTTTCCTTTTTCACAAAGAGATAAGAGTACACTAGGGGTCGCCAGATGAAACATGCCAGCATGGTGACTATCGGACAATCGACTATTATATACAGTTTCAAGGGAAGATTTTAAGTAATGCTGACATTGCATAAAAATGAAGAATACCCCGTTGACAGTGATTTCGATAGTTTGTACATATAAATTAGGCGTCGGCTAAATAATAAAGGGGTCAGTCCTCAGAGCAAGGTCAATCCTGTAGCAGCATCCATTTCTTTCAATTAGACAATTTATAAAAGTTCGCCCACTTACAAATTGCGGTAAGTAGTATTTTAAGTTCAAAATCTGTAAACAGGTTTCATACAAAACAGTTTTATTCTGTATTTTTATTTTTTTAATATCTCGACTATACCGAAAGAATGACGACATCACCACATTAGATGAGCCTGTTTTAATCTCTGTGAGGGTTTCTACGCCGTTAATATCCACGCCCCAGATCACACGATGGAACAACGCGACTTGAAGAAGAAGAAAAAGCATAATATGGAATAAAAAATATACTTTACTGTTTCCCCTTCTAACTGGTAATCACTTTTCCCATAAAAAGCCTTCACAGCAAACTCGATACAAAGCCAAAAAAAATGAATTTGTCTGGTAAAAAACGGGCAGCAGCAATTGCAACAAACAATCCTCCCCTCTGCGGTGTTATAGCTATATCGATCGTTAGGCGCTGCTCCCCTGTCTCCCCTAAAGACCCCTTCCACTCTACTATCTATATGGCAACAGCTAATATGAAAATAGGCTACAAATACATATACAAGACGACGATACTAATTAGTCCTTATTTAATGCTTGCATTGCAACTTTATAACAATCGAATTTAGTTCATGATCTTACATAAAGACCTACATAGTGAACAGATTCTTGACTGGTCCACATTACCTACCTAACGTCAGTCTCGGAATTATAAGACAAATATGGTTATTCAATCGGTTCAAGTTATTGGAAGCGGTTATTTTGGTATTTTGGTCAAAAACAATCATCTTGATAATGTTTAGAGCAATTATGCTGGGATCTGCGGTGGAATTTGGGACATTACATAATATTATCCTCATTATTATCTCTGAAAAGTATCCCTAACGACTTAAACCATTTTAAAATAAAAGTTTATTTACCTCAAGATATTAAGTAATTATACAAGAATCAGTATCAGAGTGTTGCTAATATTTAGAAAACAATATTTCAAATATTACAAGAGACGATATAATTATGAATTGGACTGACAATCCCGGATTTCACCGTGAAATTTATCGATTTACATCTAGCGTGTATCCAAACAACAAATAAGTTAAGCTTTTATAAACAAATATATTATTATGCAAGAATTTCTGACTGACAAGAGAGAAAGCAGTAAACGTTGGTATTAGACGCACATATGGGTATTGTGAAAATGTCTCTCTCTCTCTCATATCGGCAGATTATAATTCACTGATCTACAACAGCAGCATTTGCCAACAAGACAATAGAAGTGACGCAAGTGATATTTGTCCATTTATCATAGCTACATATTATATATACTGACTGTTATACAGTGTTCTACTCTATCTGCTCCACTTGGCGAATAATGCAGAAAGTCAGACAACAGCTGATACCTGCGGGCCAGGTTGCGTCACACTATAGTTCTACTCTATCTGCTCCACTTGGCGAATGATGCAGTAAGTCAGACAACAGCTGATACCTGCGGGCCAGGTTGCGTCACACTATAGTTGGAATCTTTGTCTTAATTCGGTTGCAGCACTGCACTCCACGCAACGAGAGACTGGCCTGTTGTAAGTATGTATGTATGTATGTATGTATGTATGTGTGTATGTGTGTATGTATGTATGTATGTATGTATGTGTGTATGTGTGTATGTACGTACAATATCAAAACACACCTAGTTAAAAGATAGCCAGCCAGACACGCTAACCCAAAGTCTCGTTTTAAGCTCTGTCGCGGAAACCAAAGCCTAAATGATTGCAATGATTATTTCCTTTTCTCCAACGACGAATAAATACAGACATTAAATAATGCATTTTCCAATATTAATATCTTCCTTCTTTCCAAATCCAGCGAGCTTGTTAGTCTTTAGACAAAGGACAGAAATAAAGGGAAAGAATAGAATATAATCCCCACGGTCGGTCGAGTAGAGGGCTCAGCATTGTTGGAAAGAAATAACAATGCGTCTACGGTTCTTTCTTCACTTATGCATAGCATGGCAATTATTTCAATAAAAGAGGCTAAAAGGAGAACAATCTTTGAAGAAGCATCAACCATTTCTGTCTTCTAAGACACAGCAATGTGTATTGATTAGAAGATGGCGATGGACAGCTGAAAGAAGTTTTATAATATTCAGTGTGTCCTTCCAGGATACATCGCACGATCCTCTCCCTGTCAGGTAAAAAGATGAAAGGGGTGCCCATGTCTTGATAATGATTAGGAAGTCAGGGAGGAGATAGAAGAGTTGAGGTTGAGGTCATCCAGAGCTTAGAATATACAGAGCTATATATTTCTTTGCATTACATACATATATGTATACATAAGCACGCATACTTACCAATACAATCATTAAATGTTCCAATTAATGCCTCAAGGGGAAACGCGAGAGCCAGTTAATATGTACACGTCACTCCTAATCCAATATGTCAGGCTGAAAGTTTATTTCATTAAACCCTCGAATGTGTATTGGTGGGCACATCGATCGCATCTCAGATGAATGAATATAGTTCAAATGTCAAAACTTAATCTATATTATTCACATATAGTCTCGTGCATATTCATGAATTCAAGCAGCATGTCGCATAATAACGACAGAAAAAGAATGGCTCGACCAATCCTATGTACGTCTTGATCGAAATGATAAATTACGTCATTAGATGACGTAATTATTATACAAGTTTATTCCAGCTAACCAAGAGTGATAACTGAATGTTTATTACAAATTAGTATGGAAAACACCGTAGCCTTTGAGCTATAGAAGATATTAAGTAAAAAGCATTACAGACCGATTACAATTATTAAATAATTCATGTAAGAAGTAATTAAATAATTCATGTAAGAAGTAATTAAATAATTAATGCAAAGAATAAATCAATAACAATTAAGCTCACAGTAAATATTACACGTCCGAAAACTATACTATTAATAAAACTTCGTCATTACACCTTTGGACAATCAGTGAAGGTTAGTCGAACTTGACAGCTAATTTTGTTCACAAAATTATTGTATTTTTCTCATCTTGACAGCTAATGCGATATAATATGAATTATAAGCGCTTTATACATTCACTGTTAATCTAAAACTGTACTTCACAATTATAGCAATTAATAACCAAAGAAATTATAAAGCCACCGACAAATTAAATGTTTAAGTATTACCTATATGTTATTCTTATAAATGTAATAAATCGACTCCAAAGTAGATTAATTTCATGCTCTCAATATGCGTTCAAAACTACACTCATAGCCATTAACAACAGCCAGGTTGCATTAATGTCGACACACTTTGCACATGAATAATCACTTAAGAAGAAATGGTTCTTATTCCCTTTATTTAACCAATAAATCCAACTGCACGTTACCCATAAGATGCTTAAACAGAAGCATGTACGTATTCGGCCAATAACTCACTAACAGCACGATATAGGTTCTGCCATTCAATTGAAAAATTGGCAATCAAATAAGGCAAAAAAACGGCTTTTTAAAAACTACGCAGCCGTCTTTTGATGTTAACACACGTGGCCCAGCATTGCCACTGAAGAAGGAAGGGCATTAGAATTAACATTAAACTTTGTTACACTTCTTTCTTGTTTTGTAATACATGGCTTGAGTGGAATGTGTCAAATATACAAGACTTCATTATTAACTATTACAGATTGGCTTGTCCCGATTAAGCGAAAGATTTGGGCTTGGTCCTTAATAATTGTAGTACCTATTTAGATATTAGCATTTTGCAGGTATTAATGCATTATTTTTTATATCTCGATGTGATAATAATAATAATAATAATAATTCTTTTATTAACATTTTGTACAGTTTTTTTGAGACTTTGCAGCATTTTTTCCTTCTTAAGAAAACCAAGATTTTTCATATCATTTTAATTGGGGTGAGTATAAAAGTTCCTCTATGAAATGATTATTTCTAAAAGTGTATTATTATTATATATGTACATATTTATCCTACTGAACTATAATCAATCTACATTACACACAATAAATGCAACGAGAAAAAGTTGCTATTTAATCTTATTATGTTCAAATAGAGTTATTTATTAATATTACTCAAGTTATTGTTATTAATTATTTAAAGTGAACAAAGTGAAGGTTTAGGCTTATCTCGATAAGAATATATTATTTGGAGAAGCGGGCGGGCCAGGTACACCGCGAAGTGCACTTTACAAATGCTCAAAGTCGAGTTCAATTTAAAACAAAATCTAATTCAAATAATTACGACAATATAAAATAAGCGATCCATTTATGACAGGGGTCACGAAAAACAGCCCTCCTGATCATAGTGTATACACCAAAATTCGAGAAAGAATCACCACCATTAAACTTTGCTTATAAATGAGACAAAGGCACAGTATCCTTTTGCTTTATTAGTGGTGCCTCGAGAAGCTTGCCCTGATAAGGGCCTTGACTAGCTCTTATCCATCTTGATATGCAAGGTTCTAAATGAACTCGATCTGGGACATTGCATTCCAGGTTGATATATTAAAAGTTCACCGAACTTATACTCAAGATTCTCGGGTATCTTATATTGCAAACTCCTTTCTTAAACAATTCCAGGCATATTTTCAATGGGATTCAAGTCAGGCGATCCCCAAGGCTGCATATACAACGTTAACATCGCTAAGTCAGCAAGGAACAGCATCGCAAACTTGTACAGATCCTCGAACCACATCTCGTCCTCTTATCCACCATACTTTTATGCGTCAATCGTTTACCAGAACTTAAATCGCTTGAGATTGCATAATTACGGAATAAAAGGAATATAGAACTATTTAGGTAGTGCTTCAGTAAAAACCACACGACGGAGGTCACAACTGAATGCATCACACGTCAATTATCCACAATATTCATACTTTGGCTGCCATATTCAGTGCACAACGAGTTGAATACGACTCAGAGATATCGATTAGCACAGTAGTATTAGTTTGTCCGCTGTAGGTAGTTAGCTATATACAAATAACAATCTTATAAAATACACCATTTATTGAGGGTGGCATTTCTTTTTGAACACACGACCATAACATGTCTGAGTATTCTGTCCGCATAACGTTCAGGAAATCGCCGCTTATTTGCCTTATGTCACCAACGCTGTTAAGGGGCAGTTGGAATGCCAGATATCATCAGAATTGGATGCGTAGCATCGCCTAAATGCGTCAAACATTTTAATTGCATGTCTCATGAAACCAGCTTTAGCGTGCTACATTATAGGCTGGTGTGCAATCTGTACATGAAAGAGTCCAACATTATAGCCATACTGTACACCCACACATCAACCAAGTGTTAACAGTATATTATTAAGGTGATAAATATAATACCTACAGCATACATCCGTAATACAGAGTCCACATTCGGTCGCATTATGGATACAGACTATATACTGTAGGTGTAAGACAGACGTACAATGCAACTTGCAGATTAGTTTGTTACAACACCACCAAGATATTATAACAAGATTTACAATGTATACAACCGACGGAGGCTTAATCATAATATTGGATACATTTTTATTCTATTAAGTCAAATTAGACCTTCAAAATAATATTACACCTAAAATGTTTATCTATACCTTATCACAATAACTACATTCTGGCCAGAATATAATAGGCATTCAGTGGAATGGCAGCCGTTAAATACAAATTGTACACAGATTAACTTCTTCTGAGTTTTGAAAGAAAGAGAAAGAAAGAGAGAGAGTCAGTCAGCTAGACCGCATCACTTAAAAGGTGCAAAACATGCACAAATAATGGGGCTGGCTACACTATAACACTCGGGGAATGAAACATATTGCAGTTTAAGAAGCAGGATCTAGATCAGTCAGACATTTCCCGACACCCCACACTACAAGGATAGGACAGCACAAAAACCCAGGGATCAGGAAATTAAAAAAAGGCGTCAACGGGCATGCCTCTATTTTATTACCTAAATTTATGTCCCCATTTTAAAGACATAAAACGCGGTTCTATTAATAGATTTCAATGGCTTAGCCACCGTCGCATATCATCGCATAGTATAATGTAGAGGGTATGCCGAGAGGAAGATGTATCCACACGACATCCATAAAAGGCGAGGCGTGGTATTTAGGTAATATTTCAAAGTGCATTTTGATCTGCTATATTACACGATAAAGGCGTGTTGTGTGAACGGATGAAGCCGCCCAGATGTGTCGTATATACATCTCATATCACAGTGAAGATGAAATTGAAATCCACGGAAGTGTACAAGCTTATCCGAGATGAGGTTACTCGAAGGAGCAGAACTGTAATTTATAGTTCCGTGTACTTTAAAAACTGTATTCAATGCAAATGTATTCAAAAGAGTTTACAACGATACCAAGTTAAATAATAATATGTAGCATGCCCCCCAATATTGGTTTCAGAGAAGAACAGACTGAACGTGATTATCGTGTGTGGTTACGTGGATAGGGTGGAAAAATAAAACACAACAAAACTGGCAAATTAAAAACTGGAACCCAAATTGACTGTGAAGAAGTGGTGTCAAACCACCGAGCGGGTAAGTTCAAGAAATAGCGGCCTAAATAAAGACACACTTACGGAATACAATCAAAGACAATAACATCGAATCACCAGTGAAGGTATCCACTGCGCAGTTAGAAGCCTTCGTGCCACCTAAAAAAGGAACTAAAGAGTGTTTTCAAGTTCCGGGTTTACTAGGCTGCAGTGCGTGCTAAGAACACCAGCCTTTATCCGCGTCTAGAAAGCTTTCAGGGTGAGAGAGGATGCGAGGAACTAGTTAAGTGATGAACAAGTTCAAACCAGACATGTGACGAGACTAGGAACGAGGGAGCCTAGACAACCACCTGTAATAAGTAAAAAGAGATAATAAGATCTGTGTGTGGAATGATATGTATTTGAGAATCAATTCATATTTGCACTGTCAAGGAAGGCAAGATTGTGATGCTCGCTCATAATTATAAATATTGTTGCAAACGTTCGATTTTAGAGTAGAATATATTATAAGATATCATATGGGCGTGTTTGTGAAACATCCATTTTCTTACTACCTACCCATTTACAAATGAAATATAATGAGAAATGAGATAAGGGAAAATAATGTAATTATTTCATTAACGTAATGAAGGGCTGGATATATTTATGTGTATTAGAGAATGAACATAATATAAACAGCGAACTAAAAGCTTTCTTTACGATGCTATGGAACTAACTATATTACTCATAATCTATCCATTTAGAAACACCCCACTCTGTATATGCACAAACAAGACAGAAAAAGCACTATAGCCACAAAAGACATACTCAGCAAGACTGGAAATAGAGACTAGTTTAGTGCCGAATATCAAACTAACAAAAGCCCCACATATATAGAATTAAAAAGTATCGACTTCAAAAGACTGTATCTCGATAACTAAGCAACCAGTGACCTTGAAGCTATCGGACCAATTCCCCGCGGCTGAGACACGTTTGTCGACAATCTGAAGTACTTCTATTTATACATATTATGTAGGATATGATACTTTGTTATCAATAATATAATATAATAGCTAAGTAAATGTATTTATAACTCTACTAATATTAGTACAAAAGCAACCATGTTTCTATATATCAATAACTCTGCCGGGGATTAAAACAAGTACCAAAACAAAACGTTAAACTACAATGACAACTGTGGAGTTTCACAATAATATCGATCAAAGTAAACCAACAAAAAAACGGCAACAAATCCCTAGTTTGGATGACTGATCCTTTCCTAAAATTACAATGACTTTTCTGGGGAAGAACCTAACAATTGCTAAATACGCAAATCCAGTTCCTTTGATTATATTTGGAAGTTATATATAATAGGTGACATTGGATCCTGCGTGAAAAGTCGAACATAATTGAGTCGAGTTGAAAAAGTCGCATTTAAGAAATCGTATTTAAAAAGTAATAATTCATGATATTTGACTTAAAATACATTAATCTTTTAACGACGGCATTATAATTACAGGTTGACTTGTAAGACTATGTACGACTCTTTAAGTACAACTTTTTAAATTGCAAGATCTTATTTTACAACTTCTAAAATGCTAATATTTGAGTACGACTTTTTAATTTCCTATAAAATAAACACGACTATCTTAATGTAACGAATTTTCTTCCCCCGGCGCCCTGTGACAGTTGTTAAAATACTGGCACTATTGTCAGGAAAAAAGGCCGCACCGTCAATCTTGGCAAATAAGCATAATTATACACCTATCATGCAGTATAGCTATACAGCTTTCTCACTGACGCTTCGTTTGAAGAAAAGAAGAACATTTACATTCACATACTGCTAAACTGGGTATACCTAGAAACCCCGAATTATCTACATACACAGTTAATTAGCCAGATATCTTGCCTAGCAAACAGTGAACACACACAATGTACTTTTCTCCATGGATTCAAGAAAATAAATATTGACATTTTTTTCCTGTCCAACTGTGTCTAACCTTCAATTTCCCTTAATAAAAAAAATTAAATAATAATAATCGAGAAAACTCTACTTATAATATACGCCAAAACCAACCAATACAATATAACTTTTATGTACATACATATAATGGAGAGAAAGAGGAAAACACCTACCCAGCCCAGCCACGCGCCCCAAAACATGAAGCAATAAGTCTATAAGACTAAGAGGGAAGTCTTAGAAGAATGAGAAGAAACTCAGTAGAAGAAATGTTTTGATAAAGGAGAAATAGTTAGCTGGATCTTATAGTAATGAGCAATCATTGAGATGAAGGATGAAGCCAGTGGTATGTATGATGACGAAAATAAAGATATCTCCAATCCGTTGTTCACAAATAGCAGAAACAGTATTTGATAGTGCAAAGACAGCCTTTCTTGAAAAGAGATACAAAAAGAAACACACAACCTAATCACTTATTTTCTCAAATAAAGCAACAACAACAACAACAACAAAACGAATATATAAAACTAAGTTTTTTTGTAGTTGTTGGAAGTTTCAATCGATTCTGATAGTTAGTCACAGCAATGAGAGAAGAGACAGTGTCCATCTCGCAAGTGTAGACGCATACAATACATCGTTACAGTTGACAAGGCCACACCGCGCTGCCCATTATATGCTTACTTAAGCCAACTTATTAAATCAACAACCCCATTTTTTATTTCATTTTAGTCGAAAAAATAATCGACATTTTTTTATCACACGGACAGTGTTAATTGTGTTTTTATGTTATAAAATCTGATGGCCAATTGTTTGTTAAAATACAAAAACACACAATCAATATCAATTTGCTACATAACATAAAACTACATTTATTTATCACATCTTCATGATACCTGTAATTGCTATAGGAGTAGAGTGTACGATACTATGATCCATCGTAAGCAGCAATTAGAGATCCCAAGTAAGCCTATTCCTTTCCTTGTCAACTTTAATAATGTAGGTATGGGCACCTACGATAATAGCCTCTGACAATGAGAAAGGCATCTCAAGTCTTCATTCTATAGAATCACAACACATGTACACATCTATATAACCCACCTGTATCTTAATAATACACACTTTCGATGAATTAAATATAGACTACTCGCACTTTTATTCTCGAAACAGTAGTACTGGTAGGTATAGTATTGGTTCTTTTATTTAAAATAGAAATTGACCTGAATTAGACCTCCATGGGGCGGGCCCTACACGCACGGCACCCCACCCCCCCATACTATAAGCTGTCCATCCACGCAGGTAGATGCCAATAAATAGCCCATAAAACTGGCGTTCCCAGACAGGCAATAGACACCAGACGCCGGGTCCTTGACAAGTGACATTCGACCTAATGCGTGCAAGTAAGCTACACTCATACTGGACGTACTTTTGATGGCAAATAACAGAATAGTTCATCGGTAGAGGCATTCTGCAATCTGAATCCCCCTCGAACGAGCACTAAAGAAGCTCAAGGGGTGTTGTAGTCAACCTGCCCGCTTAAATTACTCAATCAAGACTGAATTGAGAGTGAAAAATGTGAAAATGATCGCGCTGAAATTCTCCCTAAAATAATCATCAGTTTTCAGTTTCACTGAAGAATTGAACATCATCTAATGAGGCAGGCTTGCCTGGTGCGCAGAAGTGGAAATGAATGAGGGGAGATTGCATGAAATCACTGCAGCAGTGTAGCGTACTGCATTGATCCGAGGACAAGATAGAATGCCACAAGGAGGGAAAATCCTCTTCAATTTTGTAATAAAACGATAGAATTGAAGCAATTGGGCATGAGAGAAGGGAGTGAGAGATAGAAGGATCAATGATGGCAATGGGAAGGAATGGGGGGGGGGGAACACGCATTGGAAGATGACAGAAAGTCCTGAGGTATTCTAAGATGCGTACAGCCTCGCTAGTGAGGTAGACAGGGACGGCTTTCAAGTCGCAGATACTCTGCGCGAGCATATCTGGGAGGGAAGATGTGAAGTTGCAGCAGACCGCAAGGTACAACAAACATGATGCTACGAGTATCTGGCGGCTGGGCTGGGTTCTATACCCCCCCCTCTCTCTGCCAGACGTCGTACTGTGTGTATATCTGTAT
This sequence comes from Invenusta paracnida, assembly GCA_036023295.1. Taxonomy (NCBI): domain Eukaryota; kingdom Metazoa; phylum Platyhelminthes; order Proseriata; family Coelogynoporidae; genus Invenusta; species Invenusta paracnida. The sequence goes on along the minus strand of JAYRBW010081816.1, from coordinate 448 downwards.
GTATTCTCAGTGTATTGTGTCGATTATTCTATAAATAAGTGAGTAAGGAAAGTAGAGAACTGAGTGAGCAGTTAAAAGGGTAATTCTGCGGTCTGTCAAGCCCCCACCCTCCCATTGCCTAAATATTGTGAAGTTGACATTGAGTACCTACTCCAGAGGGTTTCCTCTCATTGGATGACCCACCCACCTTCATCTAAATAGCAAAAGAACAACCATCTAGTATTTGGAAAGTAAGCATATTCATATCACCCAACGAATATATTAAGCAAAGTTGGCCAACAAATTTGGGTGAAAAAAAACAAAAAAAAACTTTTGAATAACGTCGAATTCGAAAATCAACGTTTACAACAGCTTCTTCTTCTTCTTCTTTTATGCACGGCGCGAGAAGACTCATAGCGCGTCACCAAGAAGGTGGCGAGGCACTTTCTGGATGAACTCCATAAGGATT
>JAYRBW010081805.1:0-23405 GCA_036023295.1 Invenusta paracnida | reverse complement strand
AACAGAAATATATTTTCAAATCCGTGTGTATCAACCAATCAGACTAGACATAAAACAAGAAAGTAGGTCATTCTCTACTATATAGCGGTGCTAACTAGAACCGGTGCTTACTAGAACTAATTGATTTAGAACTGGTTTATGAAATCCATATTTAGCACCCAGAGCGCACCGGTTCCTGTAAGCACTGGTTTTAACGATAGAACAAGTACTTACTAGAACTGCTTTATGAAATCGGGCCAGTGGATTTTCTTTATTTTTATGTGAAATCGACCTTGACTATTTATACATATTGTAGATATAAAACCACATATTATTTGCACGATTAATACGAATATTACTGTATGGTCAGGGGCCCTCCCAGGGGCCCGTACCCCCTGTACCCCCCCCCCTGGGTGCGCCACTGATTCACTAACAATTTCACTGCAAACAGGACATATATTAGTAAGTTTATGTAACACTGTGCTGCACGATACACTAATTTGAAAAAAAATAACTTGAGATTTACCTGTGAAACAAAATGCCAGAGTATATCCTAAGTTAAAGGAAAATACTGAACATAAACGTTTCTTTCCGTAAAAATTGGGAAATAAACTGAACATGTTTGTGCTTTAAATTGTCAATATACGTTTTGTATTGACAATATACCGTAAGTTTCTGTAAATAAGTATACTTGTTATATTTACGCATGAACTTATTTTGAAATCACAACTTTACAATGTTAGATGTTGCACATATATGTATTATAACATTCCTTTCAAAATATTGCAATTAAATTGTTAATACAACTTATGGTATTATATGCTTATTCCCATATTATATTATTTATATAACGTTTCGCTATTGTGTTTAATGATCGTCCCATGAAACTGAAATAGTATGTATAGATTATGGACAAACGTTTTATTTTGTATAAAATATAATGAGTATATTTAATTAACATATGACTACATTTTAATAAATACATCTTTATGCACAAAGTGTTAGAAATAAAACTATATTGCAATATGTTAAAATTTAGAGTACCTCAACAATTTAAATAGATTAATAAAGGTTAAAAAGAATCTTTCAAGCGATAGCACTCGTCTGTACTCAATGATGGATTATCTAATTACATAATTCTTCTTTACGGTCGGAACCTCTGCGCTGGATAAGTTGCAGTGAAACCCAATTATGCCTGAAAAACAACACAATATTAATAATATTGGTTTACTTTTGTAAGTATAAATGAAATGTATATATCTATATCACATTTATAAAAAAAGAAACTTTAAGTACTATAACCCTCAATATTCTTGCTCAAACAATGCAGTTTAGATTTAAAGGATGGTGGGGGTTTATACTCTTCATTAGCTCTACTTAATGCAGGCTATTGAAAAAAATTATTATGAAATTTCGTTGATCGAGACGGGTAGAAACACGGAAATTGAGGTCCATGCATACCGAGAAATACAAACATGTACTATCCGAAGAGGAGAGATACAAGTTAGAATTAATAATAATAGCAGAGAACAGGTGACAAACCAAGGCCATTACATTCCAATGAAATCGGAACTACGAGCTTGGTTTTAAATCGGTTCTAATATATAACTTAGTGTATGACAGAATCATCACAATTCGTCTAAAAGGACAACCAGTAAAAATCACCGTATGCAATAATATTCTAAAAATGCGCAAGCCACAAATTATGTTATTGTTATTTGTTATGAAATACTTCATGAGGCGATTCATCAAATGACATATTAATTATATATATTGGGCGATTTCAATGCAAAGGTCGGAGCCAATGAGAACAGAATCTCATCAGATGCAATAATCAAATATGGCCTTACCGTGAAACATGAAAGAGATTAACGTCTAATAGACGTTTCAGTAGCAATTGACATACAGTGATTCTCAATATTCAATTCAATAAACACAAATGAAGGCTATCGCCTAATTATTTTTGAGAATAACAATTAATTGCACTTGAATAAGAAAATAGAAGAGGGAGGCCGAATCACCCCCCCGGTATGCAGGGAGTTAAACTGGAACATATAAAAAACTAAATTACTGACGCAGCCAAAAAACCGCTGCTAAAGAACACCTGAATCGTAAAGCATACTGAGAAGATAAAAACTGTTTTCGAACATAAATGTGAGCATAAATTGGGAATCGCTAAGCTGCCAATAACACCAGAGAAACGTCTCAGGAGATAAAATCATTACTACAAAAATTCAAATATAATCTTAAGGTGATTAATATTGCAGAAGGAAGCTCACTGACTGACCAAGAGAACATATTCAACAGTTAGAAAGACTAATGTAAACACATATATAGAAGAGACAGAGAGAATAAGACACTGAGAATATCCTTTAAGATCATTCAGATCACGATAATACGAATCTTCCTCGTTACGCTAAAAAAAAAGTTGGCGATGAAACATATAAGACACATGTCAAATGACAAATCTCCAGATTGTGGTGAAATACCGACAGAACTATTCCAGTTACTGAAAGCAAGTGGAAAAGAAAGGATAAGCTTCACGATGTGCAATCATATTTCAAAAACCAGTAGATCCCCACTTGATTCGAGAAGAGCGATATTTATATCACTTTCAAAGAAAAGGCGATTTGCAGTTGTGTTCAGCTACCGCACTAATTCGTTAATTTACCCAAGTAAGAAAAATCATGCAAAACATTATTATAAAAAGACTTAAAGAACATGCTTGACATGAGGATAGATGAAGCTGAAGCTAGGTTCAGAAAAATAGTTGGAACAAAATCCGATGTTTAACCTTCAAACGATTTTATTTTAAATGCAGATTTCAACAAAGGTAATTATCAAGATAATAAATTATATATGTCCTTCATCGACAATCTATTGTTTTGTATTTACAAGTAAGTATTTTACAATTTACTTAATAAAACATTAATATAATTATTATTTTTCATATAACTAAACTTTCCATTATGAGTTCGTTTAGTATTTGTACAGCTTCTATCGTTATTAAATATAAATCGGTATATTAACGATAATAAGTGGATAGTGTGACACGTGAGTTTTGAATGAATAATAAACTGCTTATGCAAGCATGCATCCAAATGACTTACAAAGCAGTAGTTTGATTATACAGTAATCATAATACAACATTGTAACGGATTTCATGTTATTTATATTTTTCTATATATTGTTAAATAAAATTGTGTATATCTATATAAAATTTGAAATAGTTAAGCACTTTACATTGCAACTGCATTTTAAAGTAAAATATACACAATATTGACAGAGTATGTAATAAAACATACCTGTGCACAAACTCCATTGTAAGATGTCTGCCTAACTACAAATTGAATATTGTAGTGGTCACATACGTGACTAGTAACAGTGACTGACTGTAAGCCAAGAGGCTTACATAGTGTCTTTCATTGAGATGCCTAGAGAGAAATGGGATACATTTGTTTGAATAGGTGTGGTACCTTTTTGGGATTATAATAATGATCACAATATATGAAAATGCTAATGATATTGGTATATTATGCATACTAGAACGATTTCATAATTTAGTGGTAACTCCTTAGTAAATGTATACATTAAGAAAATAATATAAGTTTATAACTTATGAGGTGCATAAAAATTATATGGCTAAAGATCACATTTAGTAAAATATAGTTTAGTCTAATGTTTTGTTTGAAGGTTTGAAATAATGCAATAAAACATTCATAAGTCAATGCTTGTAAATGAATTCAATCAAATATTTATCATAATTATTATTTCTTTTTTTACGCGGGTAAAGAATTATGTATATACATATTTCACAAAATGTGGTAATCTAATATTAAACATATCACATACTGACACGATACATTTACATAAGTGTCAACTTATAATTTATTTTGTTGTTGCCGATTTACTTTTACAGAAATATACCTGATTTGAAACCCTTTAGACAATATATAAGTGACAAACCTATTCAAATTTGGAATGTTACATTGTTTAGTCTCATATAATTGACAATATTTTTTTGGAAGAAAATTATATTTATCATTTCAATTTTCTTATTAAACATTCGACACTGCATATTTTTAAAAATATAAATATTTATTACTACAATTGCTTGCTTTACGCTAGTGGAAAATATACGATAACACTTACTCATTGGTGAACACGTGTCGTGTGTTTCTATTGTAACGTTTGTACATCAGTTTGTGTCAGTTCACTTACAAAGTGGTCCAAAAAGTGTGCGATTGAAAAGGAAAACTACATAATATGGTTGACTGTTTGTTATATGAGCTACTACAGTATTGACACGAAGTATATATTTAGTACAAACATGTTGAATAAATTCGTAGATACTATATAGTATAATATATTTTATCATCATAAAAATAGTATATTTTATCATCATAAAAATAGTATATTTTATCATCATAAAAATAGTATATTTTACATAACCAATCGTATATTTTACAATAGACATGTGTACACAAGAGTAAATACGATAGTGCAACACTAAACATATGTATAACACATTTATAATATTCGATAAGATAATATAATATTTATATAGTAATATACATCATGGACAAAAGCCGACAAACCATGAGTTATAGTTGCAGCTGATTAATGGCATAGTGCATACGCTGTCCTTATGAAGCCAAAGTATACTACTATACATTCTACCCAAATCAGAAAAATATGAAGCTAGTACCATCAAATGTGTAATACTTAATACTTACAATATAACACTTTGTTACATCAGAAATGCATTAACTTTAACAGTATATTGTCACTTATTTTATCAATATTTATTAAAAAACGACGTAATAGGTACATTAAAAGTTAAAAGAATTGCCAGAATCACGTTAATACTGTTTTGAAAAATAGTTGCCCAACTTTATCAAACGATTTATTTAAAATTGGTAAAACCAGTATAATTCACTGTTATAATACGAGTTTTAACGATGTTTGACGTTTAACAAAAATACGGTAACTAATTAGTAGTATACATTTTTATAGATAGATAATAGATAATTTAATAAAAACTTAAAAATAAATAATATCTAACCCGTCATTTAACCGAACATTACAATCAGGGCACATAAAAATCTTTTTACGATATATGCCTCCTTCTTAATTGTACTTAATATTACAATCAAGTTCTAGACCAAATGTATAATGTTTTCCATAATTAATAGACAAGAATGAACATCTATTACCACTACTGTGGTGTGTCAGAAGTAATAATAATACTACTTAAATACATATACAATAAATGCAATATTTTATGCATTTTCATATTTTTTAGAATAAAATATATTATTTTCATTTTTAATACCATCGCATTCACATAAATATATTTCATGCTAGAGGCGATGCAATAGTGTCCAATATGTTGCCCATAACACTGTTGAAATACCATTTCTTTAATTTACGATGACATAGTATACCAAATAAATATACTCTTTGCTTAAACGAATTTAAAACAAGTACTAAAAATAAAAAAAGTACATAGCTTTGTTGGCGTATTTTCTTACCTTTGACACATGTTCCATAACCATCACCACTGAATCCTTGTTTGCAGGTACACGTATTTATCTCATTATTACAGTCAGCATCTTTGTGACATAAATTACAGTGAAAACACGAGTGTACACCGTCTCCCAATAATGGTGGGTCACAAACACATTGTTTGTCTATGCAATCCGCCTTTTCGTGACATGGTGGTTTGCATCCTATAATATTTGATATTAGTGACATTATATTCATAAATAGTACTATTGACGCATGTAAATTGTTTAGTATCGCAATACAATTTGTACTAGATTTTAATAATGTCACTTTCAATTTTATTGAGCAACAATGTGTGTATGGTATGACATTTCCGAAGTAATCAGATTGACAAGGCATATACATTAAAATATTATACATACCAAATTTGGTTTTATATTCAACGAAATCTATAACATACATAGTATTATCATTAAGTATACAAATTATGAGTTTTAAGTTTATAACATTATATCTATCACATATATAAAATGAAATATATTATTATGGAAAACAATATATATATTAAATATTTCCAAATATAATGTAAAAATTGTATTGTACATGTATACTATGTATATTTAGATAATAGTATCTATATTTAAAAATAATTGAATTTAAAAGTGAACACATTCATTATATGTTTTAGGGTCTACTCATTTTACACATTAGGTAACATATATTTAATGTTTTGAATAATATTTTGTATTTGATATGTATTTATATAACTTATAAGATCAAATTTAATTGAAATATAAAAACAAATAGTGTACATTTATTTCTGAATAACGTTCAGTATCAAACATAATCCAATTGTTAAATCTGTACACTTTAAATAAAAGCAATTTGCTAACTAACAAAATTTGTGACTATAAAATGCTATAACGACTACACTTGATTAAACGACTGGGTTTAGTAATGCTGATTTTAATCTTTAAGGATAACAACTGTTCCCACGTTTCATCAATCGACTGTTACTATTCACAGTCTGACCATCAAATACGGAGGCTTTCCATATTGACAAATTTCCAATTTCAATAATTCTAGGAAAATTCCATACAAAACACGAGTAAGTTAAAATGTGACTTAAAATAATCTTAGTTGATGTTGATACTTTGATGACAGTAAAACTTAATGCGCAGAATAGTTTCAGCAGCTCAGCAGCCTTTATGTCAATATTGTATTTAGCAAAAAAGCTACAGTTATTGGATCTCTTTAGTTCATCAGTTAGATAATTAAAATTGTCTCGCAACAATAGTACTAATTTTGTGAAATAATACTATCGAACATATATTGATCGTAGTTGTTATTACACTATGTATGGAAGGCATACAGACATTAAAAGTACAAATATGGAATACTCCGTTAGTCATTGTTTGATCGATCCAATAGACTGTGTAGCAATTAGATTATGTTTCACAATAAATAAAAACATTTACGAGTCGAATTTATTGTTAAATCTATTTGTAAATATATGTACACTATACAATATATACAGCAAACTCTAGTTATAATAATTCTATCATAGGAAAGTTGTTACACAACTAATAACCTTAAATAAAAGCAGGTGCGTAACTTAAACAGGATTTTGATAATATAGGTATACTCAAAACCAACGTTTGTATTTAAAAAGTACAATCCATCATCCCATGACAAAGAATAAACCAAACACACATAATTAGTTCATTGTGATATATCTAGTAAACTGTTTTTTGTGTGAAGAGCTTGTGAAAAGCAACTTCAGGGTACTTCCAAGTAAACTACTAAATTAAACTGCTGAATGCGTGATGTCATTGATATTATAGAAAGATAGACGCCATTTCAATTTTATAGTAATTTTATAAAAATTTCTGTATTGACTCTCCTGCGTTTTGTAAGCGTGTTTTTGCATGTACATATAATGTCTTGTGTGTGGTTTTTATTTTGTTTAAATCAATCTATCATTCATTATTTTATAGTTGTGTGGATTCGTCTATTTAATCAATGCATTATGCATTATATCATCTCTATATTATGTGAATTATAGCGCTTATAATGTATCTTGTATGACATGGTAACAATCTTTGAAAGTTAATGTTATCTTAATGTAATAACAAATTATGCTGCAAATAATTTGCAAAAACTACAGGCAGATTCCTTACTTGATATGCAATTATCATAGGGATTGCCGTCATATCCTCGTTTACAAAAGCACCCTTCGAGCTTTTTTGTGCATATTGTATTATTTACACACAGTGAACAATCGTTACACACTGTTACTCCATTTCCCACCAAGTCATCGTTGCATATACACATACGTCTTCTACATGGCTGTTTTGAACATGAAGGTACCAATTTGGCGGATTTATGGCATTTTTCGGCGTCTAAATTTGAAATAGATATACATATCATGAAATAACATCTGTTTTACTTGTACCTATGAGTAATATATTATTAATACAAGCAATTCATCCGACAATTTATATAATACACAATTGAGGCAATTTAGAAAATAAAATATAAAAAGTAATCTGTACTGTGTTTACTGTAGATTTAGAAATATCGCTAGATTGATTTTACAGAACATAACTTCTATACTAAACAACTTTTAATAACAACATAAAACAAAATATACACATATAAATATACACAAGTAGATATTCTGGAAATAGTAAATTGCATCTTACGAAATATTCCGTACACATTAATTTCACAAATTTGCACATTATTTCTTTCATGCACAATAAATTCAAGCATCCGTCCTTTAGAATAACAAGGTAAGTTCACAATTGTTGATACGTGATCAGATTTTGTTTTGTAACATTCTTTTTTTGAATTAAGATCATTATATATCTACAAGTGTGAAATATGTTTTAAATATGTGTTTACAAGTTACAAACACTGAATAATAAACTTTCCTAAAAACAACATTGATTTATTAATAAAAGTGTATATTATCTAAGCTTCAGATAATGAGCTGATAATGGTCAAGTACCATAGAAAAAAACTGTTTAATATTCACAAATGCACCGTCATTTTTTCTTGCGGAACATAATAGATGTGTAGTATTTTGAAACTCACATTAATTACTTTAGATGTTAAATTACACATTAAATGCTTCACAGCTTCGGAAATGTTATCAAATCGAGTCATTAATACTTTATACTATAGAATATGCTTTTTTGTAAATAAAAGGCTAGATAATATTGTATAACTCAGTTTAAAATAAAAATGAGTTTGCAGTAGTTTAACAAATATAAATATATTTGCATTACAAACATTTAGATACGTAATTTTAAAGAACATAAGTAAGTTGATGTAATGTTCCCTCTTATTTTAATAATTGTAAATTGTCTCTCTGGATTTTAAAATTTTATCAATACAATCATTTTAATCATGACATATTTATTTTCTGAGATAATCGCCAAACATATTACAATTAAATGTATAACAATAGTTAACTAAACATGTAATGATTGCAACACAACGTTACATCGCGTGACCACAGTGTGCTGTTTGTAAAAAATAGATTAAAACGACTTATTTTATTTTATTTGTATGATTAATTTTCAATAGAATAATTTTTATGTCAATTAATAATTAATAGCAAGTATAAAGTTTATTTTTACTTGCCATTAATAAATTTGTGTATGAACTCCATTTATTAAAACGGTACACAATCATCTGTTAATGTAAAACATGTTTGCATAAATATGCATAAATGACATTAAAACGCGTTAAATGGTACGTTGCCATACATCATCAATAAAAAACATAACTACAATTTAAGTACGTTTTAGTATATGCTTGCTAACAGTTGTTTATAAAAATACTAACTATTATTGATATTAATTTATTTATCCAGACACATTTTAAATTAGATCATGTAATGAGCTTTTATGTATTAACATCTACATAAATAATAACGTCGTAATGATACTACTTTATATATTTTATTGTATTTAATCATTTACATGTATATTCACTTTAAAATAAATCTCATTCTGCTTATGTATTAATACTTTAATTGAAAAAAAACTAACGCATACATACATTTAATATTTGAAATAGAAAATGCTTTTGTTTTAACTATACAATAATTGTATAAAAGATACCAATTTAAAAATATATAACGTTCTTGAAGTGGCAACGTGAAGTATATTTTCGGCAATAAATAAGAACATAACTGTATGTACATTTTTCTAATAATTTACTTGTCTAACACAAGTTTAAATAAAGTATGAATAATATAATAATTTGTAATATGAAATAAGTAAACAAAATTGCGTGGATGTGTTTATTTTTTTAATATAATTGTAAATTATAAAGAAAAATTTACTGAACATTGTATACTGACCATTATTAAAAAAATTAGTTCTAGAAAAACATTTTCAAATTTACTGGTTTATAAACAATAATTGTGATTTAAACATGTGTAAAGTGAAACTATTCTGTTTATTTATTCTATTTTGGCCTCTACTGGCGGCAAACCAGAGTTAAATTCAATGTATAGTACACATTGTATTCAGTATTTATAGTGTTGATAGTATATGGTGTGGTTTTTCAAACATGTTGGTTTTGCAAAATATTTGCAGAACATATAGCTATTTCATCTTATATAGTACACTGCGGTGGAACAAAACAATCTTTTCAAAATTGCACTTGGTGTCAACCAACCTGCATCCATAGATGACACATTTAAAACTGTGCGTATTCTCGAGGTAAAACTAATTAGATTATTCCTATTTCATATTTCTTGAACTTACTGTTTCTACGTTGATCAATCAATGATACATTATTTTGTCATTTTTGATGCCAGCAAATGATTCAAGGTAAACATGTTCAGTTTGGATTTAAAGTATGGAGGCTGGCTACATCTTCTGGTTATTTTGTTTGGTTACAACCATGCACTGCCTTTGCAGAAAAGCTACTGAAAACTACAACTTCATTTGTAGTGGAAATACTGTTTATTTCTTTGTGGAAATCATAAATGTGTATTTACTTGATATGTTATTGTTTATTTCAGTAGAAAATACTTTTACTTCATTCAAACTCTTGTAAGGTTTTGCAATAATCGTTGCATTTTTGGAACTTGTAAAACACATGAAACTCGTATTGCCTCATACACGGTTGATGGCAAAATGGTGTCAGGAACACGTGGTTCAATTCAATTAAGTTCGTGGCGTGCATTATTTAAATCCGAATGTGTAAAACTGTAGGAAAAACCTGAGAGGGTAAATTGGTACTATCATATTAATTTACTGGATGGATAATGTATTAATACTTGGATAATTACACAGTATCAGTCGAACGTCCAAAATATTACAATGCATTAAAAGTAGATGTAGGCACGTCGTTTGTAGCTAAAAACAACATACCTAGATCTGCCGTACCAGTTCGAACTGAAACACGTCATGGCAAAATGGACCAAATAGTTGACTATACCGATCCTTAACTCCAATGTGATGTGTGCACCAAAAATGCCGAATTAAAATACATAAAGTTTAACATTCATTTTCATCTAAAAACTTGCTTTCTGCAATATCATACACATATATAGTGTTAATGATGTTACTGTTATTGTATTATTAATATCCATATGTATTAATATCTATACTCTTACTGATGACATGTAATATAACTAATAATAAGTTCATTCTAGTATTGATTTTATAAAATAAGCATTTAATCTCAATATGTGTGTTATCTCAATAAAAATGTGTTTTTGGAAGTGTGTAGCTGTTTTGAATTCAGACTATTCACATGGAGAGTTTACATATGTTTGATAAAATTGTTGGTAAAAACAATTATGTTATGTTAGACAACATGTTAGCTGTACATTATTAATAATGTCCTATGTTACTGGATGTCACAACTAGTACTAGTATAATTGTGCCACACATGGAAGTTATACAATAAATATTTATCAAAATGCATTTAAATGAAATTATCTAAACTTGCAATTGTATATTGTATGTCAACATGTGTTCTTATTCTTACTATTTTATAGTTATACATTAATAATATAATTTAATAACTATATTATAAAAAAAAAAATTTCTTTGTGTATAGCAGCAAGGTATTTGATAATGAAGACTGCGTATCAACACATAGCAAATATATTTTATTATACCACTTTACTTGACTTTTTTTATTCTAATTTGTATAATTTTTGGAAACAATTCAACATTGTTACGTTGCTATTTTTTTTGTTTGATCGGATTTTAAATATCCATAGCTAGGCAAAGTGGAACTAATTCGCACCAAGCTTAGTGAGTCCTCCGTTCATATTATCTCATATAAAACTGACGACTTTACATCGTATTTCGAAGGTATTTCGATAGGAGTACATCCAGATGGAGTACTTGCAAATTGGATTGCAAATAATATGAGAAAGGTGAAGTTGCAGTTGTGAATTACATTTATGAATCGTTGGGAATATATTTGAACTTTTAATTATAACATGTGGAACATTATTATAACAGTAAAATAGTTAATGAGATATTTCTACTATATAACATATAAAAACTTAATCAAATAAATATAATATTTGATAACTCACATTAACTATAGTATTTTGATATAATTTATATTCATATCCAATATGCAGAGACATATAGGCTACGTATGTCGTTGTGCGAAAGTTCAATTGCCAAATAAATCCGCTGCTTCTATTGAATACTGTACAGAATTGTAAACTATGGTCTGTTAGATAATTTGTTCCATTCACTACAAATTCCGTTAGTCCAATTGGATAATATTGTAATTGACCAGTAACTAGTTGTATGATTGATAATATTATTTACAAAATGTATATTATATCAGTCAAAATATGAATTTATTAAATGGAATTAACAGTGTTATATTGACCATCGTTTTTTATAAATAATTATTTACGATGCATGATTATACAATACATATGTACATATATCTGTACCTATACATATGTTAAATATACTGATGAAATTTGTTATAGTATAGTAAATGCATGTAAAATGTAAAGTTACTTCTTCATTATTTTGTACTCACAGTCGGTTATGACAAATGTGCTAACATCCATTTTCCTTTTTTATAACAATTTGTATGAACGTATTGACGGTTTTAGCTCTGACATAGACATACTTACTTAATTACCCTTTATTTCCACTTATTAAATAAAGTTTGTTCTAATACAATATAAAAACACTAAAATACGACATAGGGACAGTGTTAATGGCGTATCAAAATACTTACACACAGAAGCAAACCACAAACTTGGTACAACTGCAAATATAATCTCCCTGTGTTTGTATAAACCATAGCACAGTTAATAAGTGTTTATCCTAATTCATATTTCCGGAAAAATGGTATGAAACACTCATTATGATAAATAAAAACAGTATAACATTATAATTATATTTATTTAACAATTCACATAGTAGGTTTTAGTCCCTATAGCACCGACGAAATTTAACGAATATTGTTTAAAATTAAATATAGTACGACTATGTGTAAGCATAACTACAACGTTTAATGTACATTTTATGAAAAATGAATCACGTTATAATTAAACTACCTAAACAAATATATCCATATACATATATGAATATACAGTTAACAGTTAATAGACAAAATAGGCAATGCAAGCATTTCATGGATATTTCAAGTTTTACTTGAACGAATCTTTTTAATAAATGTAATACAATAACAATTAGGCACACTTTAGTCAAATAACTCATCAATATATTTCATTTTGATATAAAATGTTGGCTGCACACAACACATGCGACATTTGCTATAGTTAATTCATAACATTTCATTAAAATCTAGTCACATACACTATGATAATACAATAAACTTACTGTTTTTATCCATTCCATAAATATCGAGTGTTACAAGTTCTAGTGGTCCAATATGTGACCTTTGAATGTATACTCCATGGACGTTGGATAATACATATTCGCATCCATATATTTGTCTTGTCCAGGAGATATCATCAAAACGACAATAACTTTTCCTTTTTTGAAAATCGTTTATCCAATACTGCTTAAAATACAGTATAACATAGTAAATGTACATTTGTAAAGTATGCGTCGATATGTACAAATCAATTATAAACATACATAAAATGCTACATTTAAAAGTTTAATAAATAATTTACGTTGTGCACAATAACACATGCGTAAAACATTGCACAGCTAAGTAGATGATGTGTGTCATGTATTAGTCATTTACTACATTAATAAAATTAAGTAAACATTTAGGAACGATTTCAACTTATAGTTTGTATTGTAAAAATGATATTGCATGCAGATATTTGATTAAAAAGTAATACGATTTCATGTAATTATATACTTACAAACAATAGCTGTTAAAAATAAAATTACAAATACAAACTAAGAAAAATATTTGTTTGGCATTCTTTATAATAACTGAACATTATTTCTTTAATATATAGACACATAAATTTAGATAGCTATTAGTGATAAAAGTTTTGGTTTACATACTAATTAGTTCTTTACAATTAAAAAAACACTCCTTTTCGTAGTTTACATAATATGTAGTAATACGGCGTAAAGTTAATGACAATCGAATAAAATATAAAAATGAGTGTAAACACTAAACTATATTGAAACATTAGCCTTTGATATTAATGTAGCGTAATACATTTTTTGAGTTTCGAAGTCGTACAATTATAATGAAACACTTTAAACTATTTTAACTTGATTTAACCGTATTGTGATTAATTTAATGTTAATCAATCGTACATTATTTAAATTATATTTTAAAAATAAATATATTCTATGACCTTAAATGAAACTATGTATGATATGCAGACCCTGTATGTGTAGATTTACTAGCAAATATACCGGACGAGTTATCATTTGTCTACCTTCCATTAATTATGAAGGTACACTATGAGTAATAAGAGGTTCGAGGCAAAATATTTCCGAACCTAAGTTAAACAAAAAATAACTACTGAGCAAAAATAAACGTTTATTAACTTGAAACCAGAATAGAATTAAAACCAGAGGACATATTCACAGTATGAAATATAGAAGACAGGTAACTATTGACAAAAGTATTGATTAACATTAAATATTATAGAGATCTAAATAACGTAGCACAGACTCCCCCCCCCCTCCCACGATCTGATTTCGACCAGGGGACAGTTTTTTTCTTTCGAAACGATTGGTAGGTACCGTCAGCCTGTTGTCAGGCGGTCACCGTGTAGAAGGTAGTTCGTTGCCGGGTTGTTCAGGTGGAAGAATGCATGTTGTAGATTCACCAACGAAAACACTATCCGTGCTTCTTTCATTATCCAGACTGGGCTCCCCGGCGACAGGCTTAATGGTTTGATAGATCGATCTCTCCGCCATGACGGTGTCATTTCACAAAGGGACCAGATAATGTGTCGAAATAGTATCGATCTGGTCGTCAGAGAATTCGACTTGGGCGTAGTGTTGTGTATCAGTTTAGAAACGTTTTACATGATCCACTAGTTGGTTTCTTTTAGGCCTAAGTGCTATTAATGTAATATTGTCTCTCTTGGACGGAGAAAGAATTCTGGGAGATCAGCTGTAGTTACAGAGCCTGTTGGCAATTGAACAATCTGTCATGATGGGTGCAGTTGGCTTCTGTCAAAATAGGAAACAGGCTGAGTCGAGTGCCACCAAGAGAACTTTCTTCTATTTGTCTTTGTCCAGCTTGAACGTTTTCAAAACCGTGTTGATTGTGCGCAGGAGTGTCCCATTTACTTTTCGCATTTATCATTAATTTGTGGCCTGTAGGATATGTAGGATGCATGTCTTGGCGAAGCCGTTGTGGAGAAGAAAGCTGTGTAACTCTTCGCTCTTGAATATCTTCATATATATATACTCTATTGTATTGTATTTTGTTGTATTAAATAAAAAGGAGGTCCATATGCGGAGGTTCAGCATCTCTCTCATATGTACGAATATAACCTAGATTTTTCTACTTATAGATTTTATATGTTCGTAGTAGAACTGTTGAATTATACATACAACGTTAGTATTAGTTACTCAGCAAAGGCCAATGCATTCATGGCTGAATATGGTAACCCTTTCTGCATACAATAACTAGATAATCAATTTAACAAATTATGACCAATAGAGCAGCATTAGAATATTATGCAGAACCTCGCTTTATCCAAAGCTTCACCCAAAGGCTAAAAGCTACACATTTGACGGACTAAACCACCACTGAACGGAGTTCTACTGTCCTAAGGAAGGTCATCATCATCATTCTTCTTAAATCACAAATTATCCTTCGAAGCTGTTGACTCGTACCTTGCGGTCACACCTCCTTCATGCAAGGAAAAACCGGTTGAAGTTTTAATACTAGAATATAAGTTTCAATTTAGTTGTCTTGGTCAGAGATACTTGTGAAACATGTTATTCTTCCTTATTTTCTACATCTTCTTCATGCAAGCTACACTCATTGAGTTAATATTAACTTTATGTAATATTCATTTTAATCATATTTTGTTCTGCTTTATCTGAGGAAAGCCATATACAACATCAATATAGTCGAAACTTTCAAGTATAATTTGTTGTTTTTTGGAATATAACTTATTTATTATATATAAATATATATATATTGTGTAAAAACAATAATACCACAATGTTATCACTTTAAATATTAAATAAGTATCAATGTTAATATGATACTGAACTGCATAAATAATAATTTAGTACTAATTTATTTCAACATTTTATTTTTATGAGTAAACAGTAATGTACTGCTGCTTTTAAAATATATTAAACCTATTCAGATCAAAGTTTTAAACATGTTTACTCCGAGCAAATGACAACTCAGAAATATATTCTGGCACATGTACTTAGCTCAATCGACTTTTAAAAATAGTTTAACGCGTTAAAAATACTCAAAATTATGCTACAAATATGATTACATTGCTTTATATGTATAGTCTAATAGCTGATGTATGTGTATCCTTACTTTGACAAAATGTGAACGGCACTTGTTGTGGCATATATAAAATACCATGTGAAGATAAATTTGTTTATGGAACTTCACCCATAAGCTTCCGTAACCCATTGCGGCACTTTTGCTGTATGTTCCACCATTATTGTTAAATGCATTTGAAGCGGGATGCTCAAACTTTGGAATCTGTGAGAATTGTGCGATTTCTGCAATGTTATGTGCTTTATACAATCGTGACAATTCAAATATCCTGAATTCTACAAATGAAAGAAATGCTGATAACAATATATTATAGTCTATATGTATACTCAATGCAAAAAACTAATATTGTATATGAAACGCAATGGGAATAACGTATTGCCCATGCATCAAATTTGGTGTAACATGTAGTTGGTGATAAACAATATGTTTTTACTCAGATATTGACTACATTCATATCATATTACAAACTCATTAACATAGTTTTATTTCTAGTAATAATGTAAACATTAGTATAGAAAATGTCTTTAAATGATGACCAGAAACACGAACACTTTTATCTCAGCTCTCTCACAACCAGGTTGTAGTGTAATCGTTTTTGTATTCCTTTTTATAACATTGAACGTTGATAATATTAAATTTATAATAATTAGCATAATAATGGTCTTAGTTAATACATAACAGAAACAATTATAGTAGGTAGATTTGTAAAGCGGGCTAGTTACTCAAGTCACAAACAATATTCACAGCTATATAACAAAAAGGTATACATACAAAATTGAAGAAAAAAATATATACTACTGCTAAATGTAATACATTCGTTTTACTTAAGTTTGTAAATGAAACACATTGATCTGCATTTATTAAATGCTTACAAACGATATTACTAAACCAACAATAATTTTATAAAATTACAAAAAAAATTACAAAAATTAAATACATTTTAAACATAGCAACTATATTAAACATTATTTTAGTTACATTCGATAGTTTTCCTAACTTATTTATGGTAGCTCATTATTAAATAAATATCTACTAATATTCTAATTGTCGTCTAACTATTATATCCATTTATAATATAATGACAAAATAGGACTGTAATCGGTACTGAGTAATATAGAAATAATTTCAAAGTTCAACATTGTACACATTTGTATCTTTGGGCAGCCTGTGTACAGGTAAACTAGAGACCACTACGCATTAAATATACAAGCAAATACAGCAATGAGTAATATTAACTAACTACTTGGTGAGAGAGAGAGAGAACAATTGTATAACGATAATAAGTGCATACATAATTACATACTTACAACTGACAACCGATTATCAATAACAGGCTACGCGTAGAGATAGCAAAGCGAGTAACAAGGGCCTTAATAACGAACTTAAAATATGATTCTATTGTGTGCGTAAGTCAACGAACACTCGAGTTTCCTTTCCAACGAGTTTTGTCCATAATTGATAATGTTATTCTCCTCCTAAATACGTTTGTTTACTTAGCTACAGTTTGAACTCCATCAACACCCATTGTATGATAATAAGTATAAACATGTTGTCCAAATTCTTAAAAAAAGTGAGTAAATTAATCCTAAGGGAGAACATCTCTGGATGGTGTCATATCGTTTCACATAATAGCATTTTAGTCTCGTTTCGCATAATATCTTTCACATAATTTCATATCGCATAAGATTAAAAAGTATCAATTTGCATAACTAACAAATCTTCATTCTTAAAATAAGTCCAAACATAATGATTAAAAACATAGTATGGTAAATGCATGAATGATGTATAAAATGAATAAATTAAAACACAATACATAAGGTTCATTTAATACTCGCAATAAATTACTCGATTGTAAAATCTCAATCAGTAGGTATAACTTAGGATGAGGACAATGCATTTTTTGGTTGTGACTTATAATCATTAATCACTAATAATCGCAGTATGCGAATCAATAGTGTTATACCAAAACAACAAATATGTGTTATACCAAACAACAAAAATTAAGGTTAATAAAATATTAAGTATTGGCTACTATGCGAAACAAGATAATGTGAAACAATACGTAGCCCTCGGGATATGTGAAAGCAAATAACGTGATATTCGCTATGTGTGGGGAAACGGGCAAAGACGTACACAAATATTAAAAGTGCACAAGCGAAATGTTTCTAGCCTAAATATCAATCGTTCCGAGTTTGTTCTACATGTTAATACCCACGGTCATACAATGTATTTTAATGGAGTTAAAACCGTAGCTAACGAATCGAGTGTTCATTGACTGACGCACATGATAGAGTAATATTTGACGTTCATTATTAAGACCCTTGCAACTAGCTATTTCTACGCGTAGCATGTTATTGGTATTGGGTCTATGTTGTAATTATATAATGCTTGTATAATTAATAATTAATACTTAATATTTATTATTTTACAGGTACCTTAGTATGCGCCCTAAAATATTGGCAGCTATTTTTCATATATTTGTATATTATTTATTATTTACTCTGAGTGTACTGTTTTAAACTTACTAATAAATATTACTCACTTTCGTTATTTGGATCTGCCTTTTTGCCATGAAGAAAACCAAATTCAGCAAGGTAAATTGCTGTTCTTTCATCTGAAGTAGATATAAACATTAATACATTTATATTTGTTTGTTTATTTGTTTGTTTGTTTATTTGTTTGATTGTCTGTCTGTTTATGTATGTGTGTGTGTGTTTGTTTGTTTAAATATGGAGTGAAAAATCACTGAATCATTCGACCAAGATAAACAATCTTGGTATATTAAAATAATTAATATAAATGAATAATATATAATTAAGCAAATATATTAAATAATGCTTCATTTAATTGCCATATATTAGTCAATGAATAAATGCTATTCAATTCAATTCAATTAAGAAATATATTTTGTCTAGCATATGTAACTATATGGAATGTACACTATAGCTTATTAAGTGTTATTGCTCTATGATCCATACCTGTAATGTGCTCATATTTGATGTTTACCGTAGTTATGCTCTGTGGTGAACTATACAGAACGATTAACTTCACGTTGTACTATTTAATAAAAATCAAATTGTAGTAATTGAAATGTAACCCATTTCAAAGTAAACCCAATAATATGATTTTAAATTTTCCGTTATGTATAACTAGTTAAATGTATATGTTTAGAAAACTGATTCAAGTAATTTATCCTCTACATATTGCTACTATTTCGAAACAAATTCAAACATTCAAGTGTTTTACCATAAATATACATTCATATTAGATATTACTTATGTACGTATATACGTATATGCATATGAGTAAGTATACATAGAGTTTTTACTCTTACTGATTTCATATGCATCGCGTTGTACAATGTTATAAAAAAGGTGGCCATTTTAGTTTTATCAGATTAGCCAAACATTTTTGCCAGTGACTCATTTTGTGATTGTTAGTATCTGTGTGTCAACATCTCTCAAACTAATTACTGATGCTCTTGTTCTTGGCTTGACGATGCTACTGTATCATTTAATTAGTTTTATTATTTTTATTTTGTCAGCCGTATTGATTGATATTGACGTTTTATCGGAAAATACAGATTCCGTATAAAATTGATTTTTTCAAAATAATAGCTGGAATTGTTATCAATACAAGCAATACAACAGTCTTACCTAACAATGTGTAACAAAAAGAAATGTGCAGATTCATTTAAGTACAAATATAACAAGTGTGCCAATATAAATAAAACCCAGTTAAAATGATATTGATGATACATCGTGTACAGCCATCGAAGAAATTGATATAAACATAGCGCCAAGATTAAATTGTTACAATTCTTCATAATAATAATGTTAATTTTTAATTTTGTTGTCACATTTTTATGACTTTTACAGTTTACCTATGTTCCATATTGATATATACGTTTATGCATTTTAAACAGAATGTATTGTAGCAATTACATCTTAGCAGCGCTATGTTTATATCAAATTTTCATATGGCCGTATACTATGTATATCAATATAATTTAAACGTTTTTCTTTTAAGGAACTTGGTTCTTGGCTTTCATTTTTACGATGTTGTTGTTTTTGCTTAGATTTATGTTAGACGCTAGATCCCTTAACTATATTGCTATCAAACTTACAATTTATTGGTGAATTATTGTTTACGATTTCTGAAACACCAGTTTCATTGTTTTCATTTGCTTCACCTGTAAACAACGCACATATATAAATATTTTAGTAATGCAATTAAATATACATAACTAAAAACACTTTGCTTAATAATAAATATATAATTTATAATCATATGATTACCATAAATGGAACATAGCTGAAACCAGTATCGAATTGTCACATAAATTGGCCTCGTAAACAGGCAAAGCTCAAAACACGATGAAGTAAATAACTGTATAAAGGCATCATAAAGTATATAGGTTGGTTAATTAAGCTCTCTAAGAAAAACTGTATACGTCTCCTAGGCGGACAAGATCACTAACGATACGATACTGAAGCCTTTAAAAATGTTCCATTTGTAAGTTATCCTGAGAGGTGCACTGTATCGTTGGGCTGCCTATTTTGAATAACTATACTCGCAAGGTAATCTAAGCTCAATTATCGTGATATCATCAAGTACATTAAAGTATAATAACAACTGGACCGGACGTAGTAACATTAGAAAAATCGGCAACTGATAGAAATAAGTGGATTCCAGCAATCAGTCAAAATGCGGATATCGTTGATGCCAGTCGAGCTAACAGCGAGTAACTGACGACAAAATTCGATGTTAACTAGCTCTACATTTAAAAATGTGTTTTTATCTACAAAACCCATATTGTACACAATATTATGTATATGTCATTATTTTAAAATGATATATGTGTACACATTATAACAGGTTATAACTATGCGTTTGATTATTTACTCGAAATAAAATATATTGAATTTATCAACATAATATTCTATCTCCGAAATATAATTTATATTTGATCAATGTTTACTAGAATAGAATAGGTAGTACTATACCTCTTAGTACTTACTTTATCTTCACAAAGATAATCGGGACTAAAGGAAGTACTACCTACCCATCATACTTCCTATTCTTGCAATAGTTCACGCCAGGGACAACAGCAACACTTATTGTTATATTTATTTTCAAAAGATTAAACCGAATAAAACTAAACAGAATGGTATAAAATACTATAATTTCAAACAACGCCTCAGTACGTGTTGCTATGTCAGCATTGCCTTTGAGACTCCAGTTAGCTGACTTCCATTCCTCACCAGTTCTCTCATACATTTTGTTCTTGATAGGCTTTTATAGCTAAGATTAATCGTGAAATTGTCATACTTATGTTAATATAGAAGTGTATACATGTGTATATAATATACATATGTGTATATTGTACATTATTGTTATGCGTATGATGCCATTTTACTACACATTATCTCACTACACTTCACATCACTTTATTGTAAAGATATCATTACGCCTTATGCGAAATGTGACAACACAATATACACATTACATACTATATATTTTCTAGAAATGTATAAATATTCCCCACCCAATCATAAATTGATCCATTTAATGAGAGTACATGATAGACAATTCCGACCATCTGTAGTCTGCGTCCATTCACCACTCCAAGTCAAAGTCTGCGCTTGTGTTAATAATTGGAGGTAGCCGACTTCTTGCTCTCTACCGAGAACTAGCTCTGTAATGTATTTGGAAAATGAGAGCATTGCATCCATTACTTCCTCAGTGTCCATTTCAACCGCTTCAAAAACCTCCCTTTAGAATTGTTTCATAGGCAAAAAAGGATTTGATTTTGCTAACTGTTTAACTGATTTAGTTGCTCTTTTCAATACCAGTTTCCCTTTCTCTGGTGGATGGATATGTGTCCCTTTAGACAATAATAATTCTCTATTTTTATGAATTTCTGTTATTTTGCAAGCATTTCCAGTATGTTTATTTTTTCCTTTCAATATTAGTTTAAGTGCAAAGGATAAATGTTGAGTAATGACATATCTCTTTCTTGTCTTGATTGTTTATAAACTCCACTTCTATTTTAACAAATATTAAACTGATGCATAAATGCGTACTATCTCTATTTATACTATTTACATCCATATAGTAGGTAATAACTTACACAACGTACTTACTTATAAGTATTGTATATTACGATATTACGTCATTATGTTGAAAGCGTAAGGTATAATGCGAAATATTTATTGCACGCAGATGACGTAATTGGATTATTGAGAATAGTAAGGTGTAGGGAGATATGTGTAGTGATACGTGCGTACTAATTACTTAAAATTTGATTCATAAACAGTGTACATACTTACACCATGCCAAATACTATAACAAACCCACATTGTATTTAATTTGAATTAATTAGTATAAATTGTTAAAGTTTACAGGTAATACATATCAACTATATTACTGTATATACATGTATTATAAATGTATTTAATTGGCGCTATTTTATATACATCAATCTAGCGTTCACAGCGTTTATACAATTGTACATGGTGGGCAAATGTATTTTTACATTGCATGCAGATTTTATAATATATACCAAATAAACTGTCATAAGTTTAATGGAAAAAATGTATACAGTGTAACAATAACGGTTTTTTATAAAGTATTGTATGATTGTAATAGTGTAAATAATAAAAAAAACATGTTAAAATATATAGTCATGGTTAGTAAATCGATATATTCAACGTTAGTACATCTGTCACCTATGTCAATGAAACCCCATATCCTCAGATTTTAATGGATTGAAGGTGACTCTACACTTAAGCACTGGTGGTCACATCTTTCATCCAAATAATTCATGATACACTGTTAAAAAAGGCCTACCAAAACTGTTGTTGGCTGGCCAGCCAGTTAAAATTTTAAAGTAAAGATGTTAAAAAAATGCAATGCCAATTTAAAAAGTACTCGAGGCCAGCGCATTAGAGTATAGTTTTAATGGGCTGGCG